>JABAKA010000039.1:30072-56837 GCA_018857285.1 Termitomyces sp. Mi166#008
AACCGAGATGCTGGCAATTCACGCAGCTTTCCTACTAAGAAGCGACCTTCCATTGATATCAGTACGAGCGTCTATTGATACGTCCCTGCTGGTGTGCCAGTTATGATTGAACCTCAGATAAAGCTACTCGGCATTCCCAGGGAGTGGATAGCCTTCAAAGTGAGCAAAGCACTTTAGCTCAGTGGTTAAGTAACAAGTGCTGCTTGCTTTTATGGAACACCTTGTGGCCAGTCTAACATCTGGAGTCCACCGTGAGGGCTTTCCATTGATATCAGTACGAGTGTCTATACGTGGGTTTTCTTGGATATGAACACAAGTTAGAACCCTTGTTCACGAAATTTGCACGAAGTTGACTCGCGTCCCACTGACACCCCAATCATGTACCTCCATCATTCCTCCTTTCGTGGTCATCTATTCTAAGCACTTTCATCAATGGTCTTCTGTCTACGATCTGTCACTGGGTCGCTCTCATCCCAGTCTCAATCGCGGCGGATCTAATCTGTCTCAGCCAGTCTCTAAGTGATTTCTATTGACTGATAGTATCTTTTAGTATCTCATAATGTTGATCAGCTCGAAACTTTTCTCCCTTTCGCAACGCTGCCCCTGGTGTCTATATGTTGATGATATCTTCTCCAAATCCAAACAACAAGCCATTTTTCGAAAACTCCTTAGCCGATCTAGTTTATTGTGTAGTCGATGGTGTCATCCTAGCCATTTGACGGCACAACGAAGGCGAGGACATCGACGAAGAGGTCTGTCGATCGACGCTTCAGCATGGTTATCTGCGCGTTGAAATCAGATGGTTGGTGGTCCGATGTTTCGGCTGAAATTATGAAGTATTCGTAGTACATCTAATTCAGGTATGCTTGAAAGATGATGTTTTCTCACCGTTGTTATCAAGTTTTTGTTTTCACCTTTGATGTAAGCACTGCCCTACATAAGGCTCTAGCTCTCAGCCGCCCGAGTGAACGCACTCACTATCACCATGCTTCTTGACTATACTTTAGGTGCCATCTTCATAGGCAGTTCGTGGAACAGCATGTGAGTGCAAATGGGGATCCTTCATGCTACCACGTGCAGAGCATTTACTGCCCCCCACAGAATCTACGGCGTCTCTTGTATACAAGCCTTCATATATTACAAACGATCTGGGAATGATCCTTCGTGGTTTAGAATGCTGGTGAGCTACCATTACTTCCTTTCTTAACCCTGGTGATTCAGTCCTGCAATAGATTTTTGCCCTCTGGTACCTTTTCCTATATCAAATTTGAATAAACTGACCTGGTGTACCGTAAGGTTTCTTGATACGGTGCAAACAGCTACAGTAATACACGCAGTATATTGGTACCTCATTTTACATTTTGGGGATACGTTAACAACATCGTCTATTGTATGGTAGGTTCCTCCATCGAGCGCTTTTATGTGCAAAGCTTATTGACACGTTTATATCATAATGCGTAAAGGAGCATTCTGGTGTGTACTCATTCAACGTCCAAATCCGTCACTTACGATAGCATTCAAGGTGCAAATCTGCATTGTGGTAGGATTGCCTTGACCGTTTCTCCCTCAGAGGCTCAGACCCAGCGTTTAATACAGGCCACCAACTACACAACTGTCAGACTGTATGCACTCTTGCATCTCCAATTAGTCTCTGATGGTTCTCAACCTCGTCCTTTAGCGTCTTCGCCAGGCGCACGTGGCTACGTAAGTCGTGGATGGATATTATAAAAGTTTCATCCTTTGAATGCTCGTCTAGTCACCGGCCGAAATGTGATCCTCACGACCTGTATTGTAAGTTATTTTGAGAGATTGTCACTTGCCACACCTGAAAGCTGATCATCTTAGGCATTGTGCTCTATGACGGCATTTGGTAGGTCTAAGAAATCTATTTCACAGCGCGTTGCTCATGATCCTTTCAGTCTCGATCCTCAGTGAGCTAGATTGATCACTCGCTTAAAAGGCTCGAATTCATCTCGATTTCCAGTCTTTACAATTAAGGCGTTTGTAATGTCAACAATCATATTGGCGGACTACTGAAAGTGCAAACTTAGTTCCACTGTCAAGATTTACACTGAAACGTTACCATTCTATGTCAGTCAGATCTTCTCTTATGATCTAAATTTTGCTCAAACGATATACTCCCCACAGTACTATTTATACATCGCCTTTAGCGCAGGAGCCGCGGCTGACATCCTCATCACTTTGACAATTTGCATCAGCTTCTACAAGGGCCGAACAGGACGTCAAAGGTGGGTATTATGTGGCCTCAACAGTAGTTTATGCTCCGATATCGACTCGGAACAGGTCTGATTCCTTACTTGGTAAACTCACATCCTACACGCTCATCAGCAGTGAGTCACATATGTTCATTGTGACGAGAACCATTTATCTAATATATCTAGGCGGAATCACAACGTAATTTATATCTTCATTGCGATTCATGGCACTGATTGACAACTTTCGAATTTAGGCTGACTTCAACTACTGTCATATTGACCAGTGCTATATGGCCCCATAGGTTGATTAACCTGGGACTTTTTTTCTCTCTTGGAAAATGTGAGGCGTTGGTGTGTGTGGCCCATTGCCGGTGATTAGAGGCTCATCGAATAACGTGCAGTACATCTCAACACTCTCCTGGCAACACTCAACGCGAGACATATGTTAATGAGGAAACACATCATTTCCTCGCCATCTGCGCCATCAAGTCACAGTACTTCAAGGCATGTCACCCATGTAGCAGCGTCTCACATGACTGGCGTCTCTAACATCAGTTTGATAGTACTGAAGAACTCAAACCTTAATCTTTGAATTGTTAGACTAGACAAAAATACTGTATTCCAATGTGATATAGGAGATCTCTTTGAAATTAGGGAAACATGCAGGCTCAGCTGACCGACAGATTCTCAGGTGAAGAGTCATTAATTGAGGTGCATCTCGGCGCAGCGAGGCTTCATGTCAACGAGACATCATCGTCCTTACGTCTTCTAAGGCTTCACCTTTGTCATTTCATTTCAAAAAGTCAGGTGTGGCGCAAATCCCTGGCGGGCATGACCAGCAAGAGCACATCTGAGTTTATTCAACTCGACGAAACCTATAACATATCCTTGACTCAGAAATGACGGCATCGAGGATTATTGTACTCCTAGTCAACGAATGCCAAGTTGAAAGTGGGATCTAAGGTACTATTGACAAGGATAGAGACCATGGATAATGTTCGAATGGCGATGTGCCCATTGCCAGCGATGAAGGCCGTGACTATATTCTGCGTGTCTGGAGTCACGATAAGACGTATTGCATCGAACTGTTTTATATCGGGAAGAGATTAATATTAATGAGAGAATTTCTTCCCCTTTTGAAGGGTCATCTATGGATTTTCTAATTGTGAGGCTTTGGAATGTGAACCTTCTAGGCTAGACACGTCCTAGTGGTGCTACCAAGGCTCCAATTGCATGCTGTGAGTCGTTATTACCAAAAGACGGAAGAAAGAAACGTGTTGTCCCCGAGTGGTAGCCACCGCCATCCGAGCCGACATCTACAACCCCGACCAATCGTTCCCCAATAGCCGGGATGAACGCCCAGAACGCACCAAGTATGGTAAACTTCCTCGTGATGCGACGCGCCGCCACGTTACATGGATATTGATGTGAATATTTTCTCAAGATCGATGTTTTCACAAGACTTCAACCAACATTGGTTGGTTGGTATTACCGGCGCGGTCCGCGTGCGAACAGCCGGGGACCGTACTACATACTAGACATTGGTTGCCCCATGTATGCCACGGACGCCTTTCTCATCGAGTGTTGTGAGCCATCCCTACAGCCATTCCCCCCCGGCCACAGGTCATGTATTCACATGAAGCCTATGGCAGACGCTCGTACGAAAACCTACTCGAGGAGTCGCTAGTTTTCCCTTTGGCCACATAACTCGTAAGGTACCAGGAGAAATGTTGGGAACTGTAGCAATGTAGCCGTCTCACACTACGAGGGATAAGACGTGAACATTCGAAGATCAGAACCTTGTTCATTGCCATGTGAAGCCCCTTTGAAACACACAGTGCTGTATGATGTTAACATGATGTGATACGAATTCATCTATTAAATATGAATATCAATCCAGATACAGACTCCTGTGTGGAATATGAGTAGGGTAGTTCAGCTTCGACGTAGCGAGCAAACGAAACACCTGTCACACTCTGTCGAAGCCACCATATCAAGAAGAATTAAGTAAGGCGTTGCTGCCTTCCAAGTGCCAAACAAATGAGGTCGATATCAGCAATATTTGTATAGAATCTCTCACGGCACTCGAGCAAGGCAGCAGATGCAGAATATACAATCAATGCGTGTGCCTCGTCCTCAACATCTTGTCTGCAAAAACGGCACGATCCCTTCCCGAGGCACCAACGTGTCGCAAATAATGCATCATGTGGGAGACGGCACCATTCGGAATCTTTGGGCAACGATCTCAATACGATCGCAGTCATCATATGTAAACTCAGGAACTTTGAGGAGTATTCTAGAAGCTGAGAACAGAAAGTGAACCTAGATTCTGTTGGTTCAGAAACTGATGTCCGAGTCGGACCTTGATGGTAGCAGGCGACATTATCTGTGGGTGGCAACTCCGAGTCCTCCGATGTGCGCGGATCTTACATCGGTGTGCTAGATACCGCTCCGAAAATTACCGATACCCCGAGACCTGCACTAGCTTATAGCCTCAGATGTTTACAAATTATGGCGAGCCATAGGATCTGGATATAGAAGGAGGGCACGTTGGACTGTGAAACTCATTTCTAATTGTTCTATAATTGCTGGTGTAGCTTTCTGGATAACAGGTAGGCAGATCTGTATGTGGAGACATTGAGTGAGAAGGTGAGACCTTTCATGGAGAGCCAGGAACACGACGCGTGAAAATGAGGTCACATGATAGTCACATGCGTGAAACCTTTTAGGTGCTCAGCACTCGATCTACGGATAAATCCGGCTTCTTTCTGTAAGTTGCCTAGGGATATCTGTAATTCATTTTCTGAAATGCTGTACCTATGGACAATTGCAGCTGTGAATGCCTTGAAGATCGAGAGGACTGCTTCTCAATCGATACCAGGACATCCATCGAATGAAGGGCTGGAATATAGTACTTGAGACCATCTGGACACCTCGAGGAATCCCCTCTTAATAATGGCTATCGTTGCACTCGCTATTGACCATCTCTTGAGGACCTCTTATTGGTATACACGCCTTTGCTGACTTCTGTCCCCTGGAGGGTTTGAACGCAGCATTTGAGCCTACCTGGAGGGTTCTGAGTGCCTAAAATGGTCTATGTATGTGAGTTGCTTCCCCATCATGACATCAGCACATCTGCGTTTCTCTGGGAAAGTTAGAGTCCAACAAGGCCATTTGCACGGGCCTGAGCGCCTACGTCCTTCGCTTCTCAATCGATAACGGTCCATTTACCGATTGTTTCTCCCCACGAGAGGTTAGAGTTCAGCACTTGAACGTCTGTCAGCGTATCGATGAAGTACTTGGGATTGCTTCTCGAGTGGTCTCAGGGCATTTTCTGGATTCCAGGCTATAGTCGGAACGCCTCAATAAATCCATGCACTACTTCTCAATCGATATCAATCCATTCTTCAAGGTACGACCCTTGAGGTTATCTGAGAGCTTAAGAGTCTGTATTTCACGAAGTGCAGCGCCGGTGAGGACCTGGGGCGGCCGTAGGTGCCTGAGGACCGTGAGGACTGTCTTTCAATTGATATCGGTTTATTCGCTGATCATCCCCTAGGAGAGATTTCATCTGAGGTCGACTGGACTACCGAAGAATGTATGTGAGAAGACACGTGGGGTCGGCATGAAGCAGGGAAATAGGAGCCAAGTGGACTGGCCTGTGAGCTTATTATTGTCAATGGCGCATCTGGTATGTTGAACTCCATCTTTGGATTCACACTGTCGTTCCAATAATAGCAGTAACGAATGCTTGCTGGCCAGACGTTCCCAACTTTACGCATGTTCAAGACCTTGCCAGGATTGTGAACAAAACATATTTTTTCTCGAGCGGAACACGAAATAAGTAGGGATCTAAGGAAAGGTATAACGCAAGATTGACTTCTAAGAACCATTTCACGTCATGATGGAAGTCCTTCTGCATTTGACTATCCCCTCATTTAGATTGGAGGGTACTTTCAATGTATATGGAAAGTAATCTTTAACACTCCGTTGTAGCACATGTGGCCCACCAAATTTAGAACGTATCCGTGTCCGTTTGTCAGTCATTCCACGATCGATATATCTTGGAGCGACTCAGACAAGTTATATCGGTGGACAACACCCCGGAGAAGCTGCAGGAACCAATGTTCTGTGTTTTCTGTTCATAAGGGTTAGATTTCACAGGGGGTGACTGAAAATGACCATGTTGTGCGTATGACTAGTCTTCTTCATCTAGGCCAAGACCCGAGGTTCGTTTAAAAAGTCACATTCGCCTGACTCGACTTCATTAACCCTCATTCGATATGTGTTGTAACAGCTTCTCTCTTACTGCGACTGCAAACGAATCGGACACCGACCACGTCGACGAGACTATCGTCGCCACACCTTTGCCTGATGGCTACTGGATCGAAGCATTCCCTTTCAAACCAGGCGACACTCCAGACATTATCGCATATGGTCTGGGATTCCTAGGGAAGCCATCAGCTATCAAGTTTCTTATCAACCCTGTCAACAGCGGGTAAGCCATATATTTTAGCGCCGTTTCGTGTTTCTCAAACCATATAGATCTAGCGGGTGGAAGGTTAACGAAATAGCTAGCTTGGATTTCCCAGTCGGACTGACCTATGCCGACCTGACCGGTAACGGGTTCAACGATGGTATTTTTTCCCACAGCTTCCTCCAGACATTCATGTCATAACATCTTCTTTAGTGATCATAGTTGATCGTTATGGACCCAGCATGAACAATGTATTACACTTTACTTCAATAGTATTTACTTTGCAACTCATCTCACATTATAGCTCTGGGATGCCGCGACTAACAACGGTGGACGCATTCGCTGGTTGCGCAATCCGGGGGTCCGTGATTCTCCTCAAGCCTGGGAGGCGCATGACATCGGTAACTCCACAGGCATGCATCGGTAGGCTTTTACTTCTTATCTTCAGCGGATCGATGCTTATCTCGAGCAATTCAGAATCGCAGGTATACTTAGTTTGATCCTCTTGGCTACGCTACTTCTCACCACATATCAGCCGGCCACTTCACGACGAGCGACCAAACTCAGGTTCTGGCCCTTCCGATCATCCCCAGATCTTCAGACCTGACCTCTCCAGCCCCGATCCTTGTCTTTACACCTGTCTATGGCTCGGATCCTACGCAAGGACCCACGAGCTGGAACGAGGACGTCGCTTTCGATTCCGAGTTTCGTCTGATTCATGACGCGAGGGTCCTTTCGAAGACGAATGAGGACCTGGACATGATCCTCGTGGCCGGTCGGGAAGGTATCGTACTCCTGTGGTTCGACAAGCCGTCGCAGGCTTGGAAGTACAATGTTGTCGGCGATGGCCTTCCCCAGTCAGGTAATAACCCATACTGGGGTTCAGGGTCTCTAGACGTATGTCGCGTCGACGACGACGAAATTGGCTACATTGCTACATCCGAAGTATTGTGACTTTGATACTGATTTCTGTATTCTGCTAATCGATCTAACAGGCGTTCCACGGTAATGTAGTTTCTGTATATGTGAAAAAGCCAGGTGCACCTACAGGAGTGGAGGCTCTCAAGGACAGGACTTATTGGGAACGCATAGTCCTCGGTGATTTCGGACCTCTCAACGACCAGTATACAGGAACTATCCACCATGTCAAGGCCATCCAGATTGGGCCTGAAAGCGTACCCCAATCTTTTGCACTCGCCTGCATGGGTGCCCGTAAGTCCCGGAACCTTTTTCAAAGCTCTCATCGCTGACTGTATTCAATATAGCGATCGGCACTCGTACGTGGGCCAATTTGATAAGATTCGTCTATATTACTTACCCTTCTTCCAGCCGAAAACCAAGGTGTTTATATCTACACGCCTGTGAATCTAACAACTGGAGAATTCAAACGTGTAAAGATTACTGATCAGTCTGCCGGTCGTGTTGCTGCAGCAAGTTTCTCTCAGCCAACTGGCCAGGTTTGTAACCATTCCTCGTTTTGTTGGGTACTACTCAGGGATAATTCACAGGATCCCGACATTGCCTCAATTTCGTACTATGTTCCCGATTACTTTACCGGGTTAGACCCCCCAAACGTTCGTATCGATACATTGAGCAGCCGAAGTCTCGAAATCAGTGCCTTGAGACTCAACAAGGATATTCTCCTTCTCATTCCTCGTCCATCCGTCATCCCAGAAGGCCAATATCGCTCGCTTCCCTTCTGGATCCTGGCCGGCAAGCGCATCACATTGGTCGTACTGCCTCCTCAAGGCACGTACGATTTCAACGAGACGGATGCCGTAAAGGTCATCTTCGGTGAGCTTTTTTTTTTTCAAGTCAAGGAGAGACGGCGTCTGAGACCATGCAGGCACTATCATCTATGGATCGAATGGAGGCGTTCTAACGCGTGGTATCGCTCCAGCGGCGAAAACCACTCAATCGACCCTCGTTCCTTCACCTATCACAGCTGGAGACGACGGCGCCGTATTCCTTCGTATCGAAGTTTTGAATGACCAACCCCAGGGACCGTTTTCAACAATGAGCGATGTAACATCTTTGAATGACTTGCCCAATAACGCGTATGTTTCCGCGGACGCAAGACTAGCGCCCCTCCCCTTTATCAAAGTTGACACTATGGATTGGGCAAGTAGCGGTCGTGAGTATCGTTCTTTTTTTTTTTTTTTTTTTTCTCAAAAGACGAGAATCTGATTTTCATTCGGTTATTAATTAGTGTGGAACAACTTTGAGTTTTATAACGTCACCGGTTTCCATGTACACTTCAACGACGACACATTCGACTCTGTCGTTCATATGCAAGCATGGACTCTCGGACTCGGAGAAACGGTACGTACGACCTGCCTCACTTTTCTCAAAGTTCACCACTTAGACCGTATCACAGGCCCGATTCCGTACGTGACCCGCATCCATCCATCCATCCTTCTTCTAACCAACGCACCCAGACGACCACACGGACAAATCCTTCTGCGAGATCCATTTCTGTCTTTCCAACGGCGGCGGAACCGGTGGAATGGTAAGCCACACCCCCCCCCCCCCAAAAAAAAAAAAATCCAAAGCAAACCACATTCTCACTGACCCCTGCTCGCGATCAGCGCTACTTCCCAGACGACTACACGGAGCCCATCGACCCCGCTGCAGAGCTGACTCGAACATACGTCGAAACCAACAGCACGTTGCTTGTCGTGCCTGACATGCACGAGCACGGGCCGCTGTGGAAGATCCAGGCGGGCTCTCAAGCCAGACCTGTTATACGGCCCGACGACACGGTTGATTACCCGTGGCACGCTTGGTTGGCTAGTAGGTTTGGTGATTGGACGTTGCCGATTGTCCCGGCTCTTCCGTCTGATCAGCAGAAATACGATGTGTGGATGGCGTTAGTTTCTTCTTTTTTTCATGGACTCGTTCGTTCACACTTGTTTTTCTGATGCCTCTCTTTTGTAGGTTCGAGTTCCCGTCTACTGCGTTCCAGTACTAAAAGGCGTCGTTGGAAAGTCTCATAAGAAACATGAAGTAAAACCGTAGCAGCACCTCGGTTTGTCTCGAGTAGCGCTTTGTCTCGAGTCGTAGCTAGCCCTCGTAACAGCACAAAAAAAAAGAAGTTAATCTATGTACAACACAGTTTCAACCAGCCATCTACCCATCCATCAATCAATCAATCATACCCCCCCCCCCCAACAAAAAAAGAAAAGAAAAAAGCCCCACTCCCCCCCACCCCCAACACCCCCCCACCCCCCCCCCCCCCATCAAAAAGAATATCACCACACCACATCAGCATACGCTCTTCTCCCACTCTCCCATGCACAACACTCACCATAAACACATACCTCCTCCCGCCCCCCTCCCCCTCTCCCCCCTCGCCCGGCATCCCACCCCTCCTCAACAGCTCTCTCAAATCCCAAAACTGCCCATGGATATCCCCACATACGATGACGGGCGAAGCGACGGGCTGGATATTCGACTCTTCGATCAGGAGCGCGCGGACGTGCGCGCATAGTGCGAGAATGGAGGGTTCGGGGAGGAAGCGGTTTGACAGGAGAGTGGTTATGTACGTGTCGAGGGTGGATTGTCGCATTATTTGGGGGTGGGTGCAAGGAGGGGGGGGAATGACGGTTGACCCACGGATGGAATTTTGGAATCTATGATTGGAGATCAGAGATTATTGATCGTGGGAACTTTGGTATGGGGTGGGTGTACGGTACCTACGACCGACTTTCTATCGCTAGCTTGGCGCCTACGAATATGGCCAGCGGATGACTCGAAACATTCTATCCACTCAAAGTCCAGCAGCCGCATATATATCGTCCATCGTCTTTCAACCCTGCGCTCTCTTTAAATAAGCACATGTCCTGCTTACCTCTGACTCGGACTCCAGACATATACAGAGTTCTGTTCCCCAGACGCACCATTACGTTCGTTCTGACTCAACCCCACCGCGGCTGAATCCCCCCCGGACTCCCAGTGATCCCGAATAAGTTACGTACGTACAACCAGACTTCTCAGCACTACCATCCGAAGGGCGCTCTAAGTATTCATCATCTTACGCGTGTGTTCTACGTATGTATTGTGCTTGCTTCAGTAGCAAGACAGACTCCTGAACGACGTCGATGGGATGAATAGATGATGATTTCTTGTTGGCGCGCTTGCCTCGTTTCGTCAAACGCGCACAGGAACTAGTCTAGTGCCTGGCGCCCCCCCCTGATTCACCACGGAATGGTTTTCGAGATGCTGTGCCCCTAGGAGTCTAGGCAACTCAAATCAAAGTTTTAAGCAACAGATTGTTGTAACCCCCAGTCTCTTGATTACTATGCTCTTCATACACCTTATTCTATGTTTTGTTATTATTCAGCGCTCACAATAGCAAGACCATGAACAGCATTTTACCTAATAAATTCTCAATCTTGTATTCGATGTCGATTAATAATGTGGCAAAGTCGTCGTGTTGTTCTTTCCCAGAATCCACGCCGAGCAACCGGTGCCTTTACTGGATCCCGTGGCTGACGATTCTTTAGTGCTCATTCTCGAGAACTCGAACTTCTATCGTTGGCTGACTATGTTCTACTTACGATTTGTTCGTCGTCTTGAATCAACACCCACAAGACAACAGAGGGTCCTCAATAAGTAAGCATCAATCCATTGACCCTCGCGGCGAACCTCGGATCTCGATGCTGTGCTCTCGTTTATGGAAACCCACACAGACTCAAGAAGGGAGTCAATTCCAACGTCGATTTCCCCAGCCCCACATTCGCAACGCAGCCTCATGGGGTTGGTTTGCAACTGGATGTTGCGCCGCTTACTAGACAATACCCTTTTTTGGTAGTGTTTGTTCCGGATGGCTCGAACTAAAACGGGGGTTGATTGTCTTTTGCGATGTTGTTCTACGACTTGTTCTCCATATATCTTGTGTGCAGTCTGACAAACTCCCGAACAGCATATAAAAATCTTGTTTTTTTTTTTTATTATTATCCCCATGTTGGCGCTTCTTGCGATTGCTGAGATGTTCTGTTATGCCTGGATAACAACAGATTCCTTGACTCAGTTGTGGCAAGAATTCTTCGTTGCTTATCTATAAAGCCCATTGTGGGCTGACTGGGTTATTCGCCACTCTAAGCTTTCTTTCTCGCACTTTCTCCCAGTCTTGCAGCGAAATCAATGCATATCACACCATCCTGCCTACAATTTCAGCTCCCTCCACAGAATCCAATCAGATCTGGACGATCACTGACCGTATGCTTGGAGGATGAACTAGTCAGAGGGATATTTAGCTCCACACTATCTGACTACACCGAGCTTCGGTTAACTTCTGCACGCTATCAATCTTGGTGTCGTCATAGCTTTCGTTATGAGAGTGAAAGAGATCGTGACAGAAAATATCCTATGTACCCTCTCAACACGTTTGGCCAGCTCCTCCCAAACTTTCCAAATCTGCGTTATCTTTACCTCAGTGAAGTGGACTTGACGAATGCGTTCCTCCTCGCACTTGCAGAGCATAGCACAGACAACCAATCAGCGGATCTTTCACTCACCCTCAATGATTGCCATGTCTTGTGGGACGCCAGGGACGCCATGAATTCTTCGCGTCCTAAAATCAAGGTCTCTGAATTCGCCATGTACGATAAAGGCGGCGCAGTCGTTTCAGTATGTGAATGGCTACGTTTCTTTCTCGATTGCGAGAATTCGAAAGCGATATATGTCAACGTAAGAGACAATCCCTCCGCGTTGGAACTCGTGGAGATGGTCTCGGAATCGGCACAGATGTCTCAGTGCCTCGAATTGATCAACTATGGAACACAAGAGTCCTCCTGGGACTGGATTAATATGAATCTAAATAGGTGTATCGCCCTTCGACGTCTCAGGCTTGCTGGGGATCTACCGCCCAACACATATCGATTCTCTGGTAGTGAAGGCCCACAATTCAAATTACTTGCCTATGACGGCCCAATCGAACTCCTTTCTTTGGTCTCCAATTCTTACGAGACACTGCGTCACCATCATAAGTACAACCTTCCGATGCACCGGATTCAGTTTTTCAGAGCAAATGTTTACGAGATGTCGTTAGCATTGCTTAAAGACATCTGTGATTCGTTTGTCAGCTTGAAGGCTCTCCAAATTTCTGCCAACTATTTCTCACTAGAAAGTAACGACACAGAAGAGGTGTCGGACATATTATTGGAAGTACGTAACAAATTCATTTCGCATGTGAAGACCATGAAATTCCTGACCCTTCAGCGTTTTCAGTTCTTGAAGAGCTTAATGGAGAGCTTACCCTCCTGGAAACTGCCTCCTAATCTTAAATTTCTCGGCATAGAAGGAGATTTCTCCGATGATTTTGAAGATAATCTAATTCAGCTCGGCTTAAAGCCACTTCAGCACCACGGCCTCATTGTGAGGTTGAGCCATAAGCGCACTGATGATCTCGGAATGGATGAAGTCGAGATCGAGGTCTGGTTGGATGAGCTTACATCTGATGAGAAGGCACGCTGTCTAGGTCAGTACTATCTTCAAGTCCTGCCACCAATCTTGGACTGATTAATTGTGATTTCGAACCAAGATGAGGTACGGGAACTATCGATCGCTGGTGTGCATCCGCCGCTGCAGGAGATTGTCTTTAGCGGCTGTTAAATCATTCGCGGGGTTCCGAGAGAGATAACTTGAGTTGGAACTTTGCCACGAGCAGTGGTCAAATTTTTATTTTAGCTGGACACAGAACTGTAGGCGCTGATTAATGAGATGTATTCCTACCAAACAATAATGATGCCGCTGATAGCCTACCATCATTCGAACATCACTATCTGTCATTAAGGAGCGTGAAGTCGAGGATGGATACAGCATGAGTTCTGCCGAGTCACGGAGTCGGTGAGCAAGGATAGGCGACTGGGAACAAAATCAGAATTGAGAGCAGATTAAAAAAAAAAAGGCTCATTGGCAGGCTTATCGCACGCTCAATCCGTATCAGTGCGCAGTTTGTTGTAAAGCCTCTTTATTCCGAGATGAGGGTCTTTTGGACGATTGGGTTGTATGCTTATATGTCGTTCGAGGAATGGCTTGACGAGGCCTTGAGATCGTGAACAGACTAGGGATGTGTTTCCAAGTTTCAACATACGTGTATATTTTGATGATGATGATTATCATAATAACCTTCATGCTCATTCACATCAAATCTGGAGTTGGCCGGAAATCCTTCTCGATCACAAGAGTCTTAGGGCGATATACATCGAACAGATGATGTCCTCACTAGATGTTTCAAACAGTTAAGATTAATTACAATGTATAAGCTTAGGAAGACTGGTATTAAAGTCAACACATCTCTGCTCCGGTAGTGTGAGATGATCCACTCACATGACACGGGTATGCAACACTGCGGAGAATATTATATTGAAATTGTGAATCGGCCAGAGTGCTCCATTTATTATAATGTCGGGAAGATCGAATTTGAGTATTGGGTGTGTTTGGGTTTTCGCAGCACTCGATGAGGGGTGTTGAGAGACAACACTTGGAACTTGTTGAGGTGAAGGGTAGAATCTAATCTGTGTAAGTCTAACCACATGATGATTACGTGATGGAAGTGAGAACTTCGAGTCATGATGTGGCGTTTTATTTTTACTAACTCTGGTATCATGTTCTTTCGTAGATTGTGCCTCCAGGACCATAGCATTCTCCCTGGGCAGATATGTTCACGACTCGCCAGGTGATCGTGTTCCTCCATACTATCGAGTTGCTCATCGAGTCAACTTCCGATCTCGTACGGTAAATCGAACATTCCGTTGTCTGCCAATGTCGGCTATACGGCACAGAACGTTAGCGACGGATACAACACCGTAGAAACAGTCCATTTCGTCTCATCCGTCCGCAGTCACTTTTTCTGCAGTTTTTTTTCTCTCTTTTTTTTTTCAGGAAAACAAAGAGATCATGATCGGAGAAAAAACACGTGACGGCTCGATCATGATTCAATTGAATTCCCTCTATTCGTCGGACACCCATCATGATTATGAGGCGGTCAAATGACGTGGGCAGCGGATTCCGGTACGCTTCAATTCCCTGTTTTGGATCCCGAGGTGATCATATGTCCGCAAATTCTGTGGGCCCTCATTTTCACCACCCTCGATTGACTTCCCTAATTCGCGCAGCCCTCTTCCTTTCTGGTCTTACTGAATTGAAAGCATCTGTTCAGAGATAATGCATATTTTGATGCGATCGAAGGAACACGAGTAATTTTTCTTCCATTCGTTCAGGATTTTTCTTGGCTGCGGCCATCTATGTGTACCGGGACGGAGTATAAGAAGGGCAGCATACCTTGTCGATTCTCCATACTCGCTAGACGAACAGACCCGCCCCTTTCATTTGTATTACCCACTTTCTTTTGACTCACAGCTCAGAATGTTCTCGCTCGCTCGTTCTAAGGTCTTCCTGTCTCTCCTTGCAGCTGGTTTCCTGCAGGCACAGGCATTCGACAACTCGCGGTCTGACAACGTATGTCTTTTCACTTCGTATTTCCAACTTTGTACTTATCTCTTTCTCAGTTGGCTGTGTCAGTTTTCCCAGATTGTTGGATTCTCCCCTCGTGCTGAACTCAACCCTTCAGTTATTACGGTCAGAACTCTTATGGAGCAACCCACTCCACGCGCAGTGGGCAAAGTTCCTTAGCGGCTTACTGCCAGGTATGCATCATTCGATTTGTCTTAATAACCTTGTATTGACTTAGATTTAGGATGATACTATCAACGCCATCCCCATCGCCTTCCTTTACGACTTCTTCTCGACCGGCGGTCTCCCTGCGTTGGATCTGAGCAGCGTCAGTCTTTCCTTTTCTCGATGACCCAATTTTAAACTAACATCTATCCAACAGACGTGCAGCGTCTCTTCCAACGGTGCCTTCCCCGGAACCGCTCTGCCCAACTGCCAGTTCCTTGCCGACGACATCAGGACTTGCCAGAAGAATGGCAAGATCGTCACCCTCTCTCTCGGAGGCGCCACTGGCTCGACCAGCTTCAGCTCTGACTCTCAGGCTGAGCAGTTCGCCGACACTATTTGGAACGTCTTCCTCGGCGGTTCAAGCTCTACTCGTCCTTTCGGTACAGCGGTCCTCGATGGGTGAGTGCTATTTCACCACTACTGTTATCAAAGGGCTGTTCTGATGATGCTCATTGATCCCAGCATCGATTTGGATATTGAAACGGGTGACAGTACTCACTACGCCGCCTTCGTAAAAAGACTCCGTTCCCATACTGACCAGGCCCGTAAGAAGTAAGTCGTGATGCTTGAGACGTTTCTTCGTTATCTGATATATACATAAACAGATACTACCTCACTGCCGCACCTCAGTGCGTCTATCCTGATGCACACGTTGGCACTGTCCTGGACGCAGTTCCCTTTGATGCTGTTTATGTTCAATTCGTAAGTGTTATTGCCTAGACTCTCATTTCTGGATTCTGAGATCAAAATGGACAATAGTATAACAACTGGTGTGGTCTTCAGAACTACGGTAACAGCAATGTAAGCATTTTTCGCGCTTAAACTGTTGGCCTTGTACTGATTGTCACACATAGGCATGGAATTACGATACCTGGGACAAGTGGGCGAAGAACAGCGCTAACAAGGATGTGAAGATATACATTGGCGCTCCTGCCTCCCCAACAGCTGCAGGCTCTGGCTATGTCGATGCCGCTACCCTCGGCAGGATCGTGAAGGAGACTCGCTCTCAGTACTCTTCGTTCGGTGGCATCATGCTCTGGGATGCTTCGCAGGCTTATGGTACGTTCTAGCATCTACCCCTATCAGTATCCCAAAGATTTACCAACTATTCAGACAACGGCCGCTTTGACAAGCAAATCAAGAGCGCAATGGGTACTGGATTTACCTCACGACGCTCCGTTGACAACACTACTGTTGAGACCCGATCTGACAGGTTCACCAAGATCGCGGCTCGTAACTCATCATGAGTATGGGGAAGGAGTAGGAGTATACTAACCACAACTAATACTAACTAGTATCGTACTATCAGACTATTTTTATGTACCAAGCATTCATAGCAGGCTATGAATAATACAAAGATTAACCTGAACGACGACATCCCACTTAGTTCTGCCAATCTCGTCCATCTCAATCTCTTTCAAAATTGCTCTTGAATATAAATTCCCATATTACAATGTCTCGGACATAAGAATGAAGATGAAATTTCTATCTTGGAAAGTTCCGTATTTTAGTGAGAATTTGTGGATGCATCTGGCAGCGAGTGAGAATGAGAGCTGAGATGGGAACTTTGGTTGTTCCAATTTGAAATTGGCGATGCAATCCTAACCTAATTATACCTCTTATGTGGCGCTCATTCAAGACTGATTTCCGTATGCTTCTTGTTCATAGCAAGTGTTTTCTTTAGATGTTGACCGCTCATACGGTCCGGGCGTCCTACGGTGTAAGAAACTCAATCCAGGCAGGAAGTCTGGCCGACCCTTAAGTGGTTCGTATTCTATCCTTCAAGCCTCAACAAGGTTTAATGATTCACAGATGCCCGGCCGCACGCCGGGCCGTTGTCCTGACCTTCTTGAAGTGCTGTCAAACGGAAAGCTGGTACCCATTGCACAAACGGTGTGGATATTGGCTTTTGGTGACTCAACTGAAAAATGGAGAAAACTGTGTAACAGTGCCACAACGCACAAGGTCATAGGGAACTTGAACAAAGCTTTGACAAAGTTTGATTCAGAAGCCAGCGACTGAACGGAAGTTGATGGCATCACCATTCATTAATCATTGATCATTAGCGCACTTGATGGGCTCAGCAATCTCTTTTGGCAGTCCCCATCCATGCGCAGGTTGTCCTACCTCCAGGCTCTGAAAGTGTCCAGCAGTGCAAACGTACGTCGCAGACCAAGTACTTACCGTCGTCTGTTGTTCAACGGGTATACACTTTCCGCGGAGAGCACCGGAGTTAGCCCCGACGGAACAGCGATGTATTTATTTATAGATTCGACCTCGAAGTACTTACGGGGTGTAACGATGATTCTTCGCTTCTCTCCCGGCTTCTAATGATGTTCTTCCTAACCTCCAAGCTTCAAGCTAAGACAAGTAAGACTCCCTTTGATCACTGATTGCCATTGAGGTCGCTCGTTTATAACTTTTGATATTATTCCTGCCCATATTGCGCCAATATCTGTACACTCTGCATCCTGGAACAACTCACTCCAGATGCTTGTTCGCCACCCTCTGTCTCG
Organism: Termitomyces sp. Mi166#008; assembly: GCA_018857285.1. Taxonomy (NCBI): domain Eukaryota; kingdom Fungi; phylum Basidiomycota; class Agaricomycetes; order Agaricales; family Lyophyllaceae; genus Termitomyces; species Termitomyces sp. Mi166#008. The sequence goes on from JABAKA010000039.1 coordinate 47,967, forward strand.
CAGAGACGCTTTATTGGTGCTCATGGGTGTGGCAATCTGGCATCTATGGCATATTCTAGACTCCCATCAGACGATTTTGGACCAGTCTATTGTCGTCGGGCAGTCAACACAAGCCATACGAGCTTCCCCGCATGCTCCGCAAATCGTAACGAATACTACGGATATCCAGTTCGATAATAATACGATTGAACTGTCTCTACAAGAAATTGGTAACTCCGAGCTTCCTCACACATCGGTGATCGCGCATGCACCTGGGTGGACCATTTTTCGTGATTTGTACATGTCGAATGGTACCTTGTACATTCTTTCTTCGGAGCAGTCGTTTCCCGAGATACGGATGGTAATCAGTACTGGACTCCCTGCATTTAATACCCCGGAGAATATTGCGGCACGAGAACCTACCTCTCAAGACATGGACTTTATTACGCCGGAGGAAGCGCGAGCCAAGTGGGGTAGTAAATCTGGGCTTGGTGAGCACAGTCGGGTACTGTCAGTCGGAGGGAACACGGTGAGTATTCGTTCTTCTACAACCTACGCGTGCGTCCAATCAAACAGCTGTTAATTAGTTTCTCTTCAATGACTCCGATCAATTTCTCGGCCACTATTACCATTTCGTAGCCGAACTTTTCTTCGGCGCTTGGTCCTTCTGGGCTGGCGCGTGGTCTAGTCCCACAACCAACGCACAGTCTGCATTCGACTTATCGCCTCCTCCACCACCTCACATCGACCGCGTAATTTTCCCGCATGCTGACGCACGTGGTTGGCGCGACAAACCTGGATTCAATGCGTACTTTCTCCGAGCCGCATTCCCCTCGCTGAACGTCGAAGTTCGAGATGATTGGGCGGACCGAGTAACCGTTACCGCTACTAAACATCGTGCATGGCACTTCCCTGTCGTTCTCATTGCGGATCGCAGCGCTTCATTCCGCGGTTCGATCTGTGGCGGCGAAACTCAGAGGACAGCTTCAGAGGCCTTTGAATCCATGCTGAACAAGCATCAACTCTTGGGGCACCGTGTCGGTGGATGGTGGCAGCCTTTACGGAAGGCTATGTGGGACTTTGCAGGTGCCGATCTGGGCCCAGTTCACAAAGACTCCAGTACAGAGCAGTCAAGCCTGTCGCTTCCAGAGAAAATTGTGATCACCTATATCAGTCGCCAAGGTGGCCCTCGGCGAAAACTTAGAGAGGTCGACCACGCCGACCTGGTTTCTGCCCTTGAGGCGCTAGTTGCACGCAAAGGAGCCGGGTGGGAACTTGTTGTGCTTCAAGCAGAACGAATTTCGAAGGATGAACAGATACAGGCCGCGGCGCGAACAACGGTGCGCGTCGCTGCCTTTGACGTCATGAGGTGCTGACACTTTTTTTCTTTTTGATACTTTAGATCCTTCTTGGTGTTCACGGGAACGGACTGACGCACCTTGCATTTATGAAGCCCACGCGTGCCTCAGCCGTCGTTGAGCTCTTCTATCCTCGAGGCTTTGCTCATGATTACCATTGGACTGCGAGAGCGCTTGGGATGGACCATTACGCTGTGTGGAATGACACGTACGTTTGTGTACGTCTTATATTTCACCGTATTGATAAATATATTGTTGGATCAGATATATGACCCACCCCAATGAGCCTCGGGTGGATTACCCTGAGGGCTTTCAAGGTAACGAAATACCTGTGGATGGTGCTACCGTCGCCCGCCTTATCGAGGAACACATCAACGAATGTGCTGCTGAAGCATAGACCCGTATCAAATTTTTTTCACGGATGGTAACCACTTCAGGAAAGATGCCTCTGGATGCAGACATCGGGTGTGGGGGGATTGAAGACGGGCCGGGCCTTATCTGGTCCTTTGGACGTTACTTGTACTTCTTGTTGAGTATGCTCATTACTGAACTTCAAATTAGAAGTACATAATTTACTCACTGTACTTGATATATTTGTTGTAGCATAGGAAAATAATGCACTTTCTCAATAAAACGCGTCGTGTCGCGTCGGCCTTTTGAGGTCACAAACCACGTGCCGTGACCAAGCCTTGTTTTGTGTCAACCATTGGTCCCTCGAGCTTCATATAGCCTTAGCCGTGCAAACTTCTTCGTATCTCCGGGTCTGACCTTTCGTGCCAAATCTGTGAGACAGAATGGAATTCGACGCATGCTTTGGACTCGGCGGTGGTGCAACGGCCGCATCAAACAGAAAGTGAGCTGAATTTCTGAACCTGAATCTGAGCTTCCTTTGCTCCAAGACCTTCCCTGTATGCCTCCATCCATCTTTTCATCCAATGCTCCTACTTTTGGATTGTTGAAATGGAAACTGATTCCAAAGCCTTCGGCATATTCTCCTGTAATGTTGCAAATGTGTAATCACAGTGAACACAAAGATATCTTTTAACAGCACCCCAGAAGAACTCAATGAAGTTGAGTTCACAGTGAAATTTTGGCAGAAAGATGCAGAAATGACCAGCAGCTTCAACAGTTTCTTGAACAAGAGACTTCTGCTCCATAAAATCTGGCTGGTTCTGAAGAATCTGTTTGGTGCAACAATCAGTGGCATCACTTGGACATTTGGCTGCCTTCCCATCATCACCCTTCCATGATTCACATTTCATGATTAAGCTTGATCTCCACAGCCCTTGCTCCTTCAGAACTTGTTGCATCCCCTTAGGCTCATTTGGATGTGCATGGTCTGATGGGAAACACATTTTTTGGGTGACTCTCTCACTATTTTTCATAAACCACCCATTATGCATCTTTGCCTGTTGACCACCAGGTTGCATGTTCATTTGGAATACAAGAAGAGCATCTTTTGAATATGCAGAATGGCCTTGAGAATTGTCAATAAGGAATAGTGCCTTGTATCCAGTTGGATGTGCACACTTGAAGGCTAGGTCTGAGCTCTTTTGTGAAAAATCATGTAGAAATGCGATGAAATGTGTGTGTATTTTTTTTTTTTTTAATTTCTGATGTATCTACATATCTATAGACAAATCAGCATGTTGCCAAGGCCTGACTCTACCAAAATAGGAAGCCAAAGTTTTGGTCCACCAAAATGGCTGCTGTACAAAAGTAGTGCTCACTAAGCACACAGCACCATAGCAGTCTTTTTGAGAGACTGTAGCAGAGGTGGGTGTCTTGTTTGTGAGACCAGAGTGGCAGAATTCAAGTGATGTTCTGCTTGTTGTTTTGTGTGTTCCCCCCAAAAAAATATACTGAGACGATTGTGGCTGACCATTGCTTATTTAGGCTTGGTATTGCAATGTCAAATGCCAGAAAATTGATTGGCCAATTCATAAGCCAGGTTGTTGTTATATATCAATGTACTCCATTGCTAATATATTCCTTTTTAGTCTGCAGGGAACATGTTGTTGACATCATAGATGTTAAATCAAGTGATGCAAGCTTAACATTATCAGGTTGTGAAGGCAAAGGGATAAGTAGATATATATATTGTAGATTGATATATTCCATTGAATACACTATGAGACCAGAATGCTAAATTATGATAAGGCAGTTGACAGGCAATGTCAATATTGTGGACAGCTGGTAACTAGAATTCCAAGTCTGCTTCTATGTACAGGTGCTTGTACCTTGTGCTCCATTGCTTGAAATCAATCTCTACTTGACATGCATAGCTTGTTTGCAGTTGAACACTGTGTTGACATTCATAGCAGCTTGTCAATGATCCTGGTGAAGAGAATGCTAGCACTTTCTTGGCCTAGGCTTGCAAAGTCAAAGATGGAAGTCATCACCATCAGTTAGACTGGTGACCAGTCCCTGTGAGAGTAATCAATGATAGCTCATTATAACAACAATGATGACCATAAGTCATTGAGGCCTGCTGGATTTGCCTATAACTAACTATCATAATAGTTGAGATGTCTGATCGGTACTTTATTGATTTTGATGTTTCCTCTTTTTCTATTTTGACTATATGCACTAGTTACATCTGCATTGTCCAATTCAAGATACTTTCCAGGACTAGACCACCATGCAGCTAGGACAGATCACTCCAGCTCAGAGGACCAGACATTCAGACTTTCCTGATGCCCTGTTCTCCATATTTCAGACATGAGAATTCAAAACTGTTGGATCTAAAAACAACGTCATTGCACACATACACATCATACAGGGCCACTGCCACATTGCAACTCTGTGAACAATGGCTCTGGCCTCTGGCCATACATTATCTCTCTGCTACTATGTGAACAATGGCTCATTGTTCACACTCATATATATATAACTCACCCATCATAGATAGCACCTTCAGTCACTTGTATCAGACTGAGGGTGAGTAACTTATACTTTGATATACTTAAATATTCACTGACTATGCCATAGAAAATAATACTTACAATTGTTCTTTAGGTATAGTCTTAACTCAGTCACTTGTATTGGACTGAGAAATAATACTTACAATTGTTCTCTAGGTGATAAATATGGGTCTAGACTTCTAACAGGTTATAGGAGAGTGCTGCTTGACAGCTATCTAGAAGTGTCAAAACATTTGAATCTGGATCCATCAAATCTGATCTTATCTCATATGCATCACGTTGCATACCTCTTCATCTTTGTCTATTTTGTGTCTATTTGTGATCTTATCTAAACCATGGCTCCCACCACTACTTTTGTTATATCCTCAGACTCATCCACACCCTATGTCCCTGAGTGAGTCATCTATCACAAATGGGAGGGCACCAAATATAATCATGCAGATGGCAACTTCTATCATTGGACAGAGAAGCTCAAAGATGCTTTAATTCTGAATGGCATTTACATATACATCTTCAATTCCATCCTTTTGTATCCTAGACAGCACCATTGAGCCCTGTGCATATGCCAACTGACAGCTCAACAACTGCCTCGCCATCACTTTCATAAAGTCTGTGCTCAATGATGCTGAACACTGTGGTCTTGTCACTGACAAAGGGGCAGCATACTGTTTTGAAGACTTGAAGACACATGCTCAGTGAGAAGGCCCTATTAAACAGATCAGCCTTCTTCAGCAAGCCTTATCCACCTACTACTTGCACTCTGAGCCCTTACCAACCATCGCTGGACAAATCATGAACATCATCAAAAGGGCCTTCAACATAGGCACAATTGACATCAATATCTTCAATTCCATTGCCCTACTCAACAGCTTGAACAATCCTATATTTGAAGCTCTTCAGAATTCTGTATCTACCCTACTTAGCAAAGGGATAAAAGAGAAACCCTGCATCAAACTGACATCTGCCTTCTCATGGAAAATGCTCAGAATATCTTGAACTTGAAGGTGAGCACAAATTAAACCATGGCCTTATATGCAAAAGGGGGCAGGAAGTCTTGTGAAATGGATTTACCAGGTCATAATCATGGTCTTGGCACAATCTGTTGTAAGAACTGTCATTCGCTTGTGCACCTGTGTAGAGGCCACATAAAACTGTATTGTATACAGAAGGGTGGTAGAAGGGTGGGCAAATCTCTTCTCAATGCTTGCATGGCACAAAAGGCATTCAAAAACAAAAATGATCTGCTCTCCTCCACATTCAACATCCCAGCAGAAAAATCTTATGTCACAGCCACAGATTTAGATGGAAAGGTTTGGTATGTTGATCTCTCCAACCTTGTGCAGCTTCCTGTTCCTCAGAAAATAGCCATGTTTGCAGGTGTAGTCACTTCCTCCTTATCCACACTCATGCCTGACTTCACAACAAAATGTTAGGAATATATGGGCTTTATGGCATTTGAGGAAGCCCAAGCAACAGTGGATTGGAAGTAGTACACAAAACTGATTGAGAAGAAGATCATGGCTACTGATGTCTCTTTCCTCCACCAACCAGGACATACTTCCATTACTTTGACCAATGTTAATCCCTTGTTGACTCAGATGCAACTATTCACATCTCTCCTTGCTGTGACAACTTCTTAACTCTCTGTCCTATCCAACCTTGCAATGTCAAAGGCTTGGGAGGATCCTCTATCACTGCAATTGGCATGGGAAGTATCTGCCTTCATGTTGTGAAGAGGGCCACCATTCTTCTTGAGGACACCTTCTATATTCCCAACGCTACTGTTTGACTCATTTCTGTCAGCTCACTTGCAAAACACTCTGGCCTCAATTCATTCTTTGATGATGTATCTGTCAAGCTTATCAACAAGTCCACTTGTGCAGTTGTAGTGCAAGGCTTACTGCTCCTCAACCAACATCTTTATGCCTTCAATCTTAACTCAGCCCTCACCAAATATTGTGCCAACTACCAGACAATTACAGATATGGCAAAAGCTGGCCTAGTTCCAGATATGCCCTCTGTCTTCTCCTCCAAGCCTCCTAGGTGTGACTCATGTATTCTTACAAAGCAGACCTGGAATACTGTACCTAAAGTGTGGGAGGAGGGACAGAGAGCAACACAAAAGCTGGAAGTTGTTTGAGTAGATCTTATTGAGCCATAGGCCATTGTATCATGAAATGGTTACTCTTATATCATGAATCTCATTGATGATTACATGAGTGAGCACTGGTCAATTCTACTCAAGCAAAAAGGAGATGCATTGATATACCTCAAGGCCTGGCAAGTTGCATAGGAGACTGAAATACAAGGCAAACTTGGTACCTATTAGACAGGACACAATGGAGAATTAAAGGAACATGAGATGAAGAAATGGCTCTTGTCTCAGGGGTCAGAACACCAATTTGGAGCAGCATATACCTCAAAACACATTGGCCAGGTTGAGTGAATGCATAGAACAATCATGAAGAAAGCAAGGTCAATGCAGATAACTGCAGAATGCCCACCAAATATGTGGGATGAATTCTACCTTACTGCCTTGCACTTTCACAAGAGGACCCTTACCAAATTGCTAAAAAAAATAATGCTGCACAAAGCCTGGACTGGTTGACAGCCTGACTACTCATACATGCATGAGATTGGCTGTAAGGCATTTGTACTGATCCTCTCATTCCACAATCTGAAAATCTATGCATGTTCCATCAAGTGTATTCTCATCAGGTATGCACAGAATTCAAAAGTCTACAGATTGTAAGGGGACAGTTCCTTATGGGGACATATCCAATCTAGCTCAGCTTAATTCAATATGATCGGTCTTCTTCTAACTGTTATCTGGACCACTCAGCATTTCCTTATTCCCTTCTGCCAGTATTAGTCATCTTTTATGAGTAATTGATTGGACCATTACTCATCTTTGATTATTGTTAGTCATTCTCCTTTACATACTTTGAACTGATGTGTCATATAGTGTTAGTCATAGGTACCCAGAAATGTAGTATATAAGGCAGCCTGCAGGATGGAACATCCTCAGGCTGAACAATAGCAGTGTTTACCAGGCCTATTCACTAAACCAACTATAAGGCTACCAGTGATGTGCTCTCCTGTTGTTGATGCCCACTCTCATCCTTGCTTACTCCTTGCTTGCCCTAGGCTCACTCTTATGGCTTGCTTGTGGCTCTCTTGTCATCTGTCTAGGCATTGTCTAGCTCACTTCTTGGTTGAGTATTCCATGGTCCAGCCATCCCCTTACAGGTTGTTCAGCCTCCTATACTGTTCACCTATCCAGCCCTCAGCAATCACTCTATTCTCTACCATGTCTATTGACTCTTGGTCTCCCTCTACCACTCTGATGGGTACCCCTACAGCTGCTTCCTTGTCTCACACCTCTGGCTATGCTCCAGGCACCCTGTCTGTTCTGGGCAGTGGACCCTTGGTTATGCTGACTAGAACTGTGGACTATTAGGGCTGATTCTCTTAGATGGAACTGATGATAAACCAAAATGTTAGCACATCTAGCAGCCCTTGAGCATGGCAAAGTGATCACTACTGCTGCCACCTGAACTGCTCCCAAGCATAGTAGTGCTCTGGTCCTGGCATCTACCACCTCTCCCTCCTCATCAAAAACCTCTACTGTGCCCACCTCTCATATTCCATGACATGTAGCATGACTGACATCTAACAAACTCCTGGCCATCCCCCTCACTTAGGATTTCTCCCCTACTGATGGACAAGCCTACTGCTATGAATGCACACTGGAGGTTCCTGACTCTCTGGTATTACACATAGTCAAAATATTAGAGGCAGGGCCTTAAACAAGCCCATGACCTATTCAGATCTTGCTTGGCCACCTTTATGGTTGGTTCAAGTGGTGAAGAAGAGCACTAATTTATCACTATCAGAGGCACCAACCAGCAGATTAGTGAAGCCCTCATGGTTATTAGAAAGTGCATTGTGAAGTGGCATGTGCATGCACCACAGAAGCAGAAGACTGGCAACGCTGTGCTGGGAGTTGCTTTCCTAGCTCTGTCTCACTCTAATTTAGATTTCATATTGTCCATCCCTAGACCCCTATCTAACAATCTTGACCTCTTCCCACTTTTACTCTGCACAACCTGTTGCTACTTCTGCTACTTGGGCTGTGCTGATGCTTCTTTCAGCAGGCAGTCTGATGGTGACTGAAACACCTATGCCAATCATACCCTCACTGACCTCTGATTTTCTAATGGACACCAGCTCATCCATGGCCCTATCTACCTCAACACCTGACATGTTGGAGACTCCTATCATCTCCTATGCTTTTGGGCATTACTCTTAAGGCAACTTGGCACAGCATGGTTTTAACACAGCCCAATGCTTTTGCCCTGGTAGGAGTCATCTTAACACTGTTCATTGAGGTGACAAATCTTGGAGGGGGGATGATGTAAGGGAACAGTTCCTTATGGGGACATGATCAATCTAGCTCAGCTTAGTTCAGTATGATTAGTCTTCTTGTAACTGTCATCTAGACTGCTTGGCATTCCCTTATCTTCTTCTGCTAGTATTAGTCATCTTCTATGAGTCATTGATCAGACCATTACTCATCTTTGATTATTGTTAGTCATTCTCCTTTACAT
>JABAKA010000040.1:0-56394 GCA_018857285.1 Termitomyces sp. Mi166#008
CTGATTCCTTTACAGTAAGAAGTGTAGCAAGGAGTATGCTACTATTCATAACTATGATTCTGAAGAATGAATAGTGATGGCATTTCATCTTGAAATCTCAATGCATGAAGTTTGAGTTTATAATGTTGACAAAACCTTAAACAAAAAAAAAAAAACAAAAAAAAAAGTACATTTAATAGTACCATCATATATTTCAGCCTGCCCATCAAGAAAACCAAAAAGAATTTCAACTATTGCAATCTAGAATTTGAAAAATAAGTAATTGTCTACTTGATACAAAATACAACTAAAAAGTCAATAGTTCTGCTATGCTCATGGACTTAATGAAGAGGTGATGAGTGTCTCAATGAAGGAATCAATGATCACATGTTAAGCAACATGACACATGTTTCTGTATTGTATTTCTCAAGTGCTGCCATCTCATTCTACGTCTTGATCTCTTTTTTGCATCATCTCTTGTTTATATTCATTTTCTTGTATATTCATTATATATATACCTTTTTCAATGTGATGATAGTGTTGATGAATGAGCTGATCATCCTATGACCATTCTATCATACCATAACCATTCTACAACCATCCTATGATCAAGTTTTTTTTGGTTTTCAAAAACTCTTAGTTTGGATTAATATTGGAGGAAGTTCCAAAGTGTGGCTCAAATCTTAAATTTAAGCCAATGCAACTAATAATATTATTCTTATTGTTTCAAAATGATTACTCAGCTGCCTTGAATGTCAAACTTCACCAATTATTTGATCCATCAGCAAACAATTCATCAAAGTTTATGATTCTAGTTTGTCTTAATAAAAGGTTTGACATGTGACTTAAATCTAAACATGGAATCAAAGCTTGATCTTTGCTTTCAGCCCAGTATAGACAATAAGAATAGAATCACATTTAAGGTATCCTTGAACTTGAAGTTCAAGTCTGGCTTAATAAAAGGTTCTATGCCTTAAATCCAGACATTAAATCAAAATTTGACCCTTGCTTTCAGTCAAACTTGAATAATAAGGTTAGAATCACACTCAAGGTAGCTTTTAACTTGAATTAAGCTCATTGTTTGAGTACTTACTAAATTTATACAATCTTTATGTTTAAATTTATGGCTCAATTTCATGATTGTGAGATTTCAGTTCAGAAACTATTAGTTTTGGTAAAGGATTTAGTCAGACTGAAATGCTGAATTTCCCAGTGTGTGGTTGACAGTGGTTTCACCTTTCATCAACCAAGCTTGCTTCTGAAAGCCTTGTTTATTAGGACCGTGCTCATCTGAAAATCCAAGTAGTGGTCCTGTGGTTCCATATAAGCACCTTGTGTCATTATTAATTGAATTATTCTTTCTATATTTTTACATCAGTTTTGCCAAGACCATCCTCGCGACTCTCGGAATCGGATCGGAGTTATAAATCATCCTCTGAGTCAGCCTCTCGGCTTCGTTAGTCATTGTCCAAAGACCCGTACAAAAGGGCCCCCCGCTGTTCTCCGCCACCAAAACTCCCTGTCTTGCTGTGAGTATGCCGTTCCGCAAGATTTCAGGGTGTCGAGCATGATTTCACCCGAAAACTGGGTCGAGATGGGCTGGATGGAGAGTTTGCAGTTTGGATGAGGTTTTGGGACTCTGCCTCGACTTGCCTTCTACTGTGGAATTTCCTCGCACAATTTCGCCACTAACTCTCTCTTTGTAGCTACCATGGGTCGTCGTCCCGCTCGCTGCTACCGTTACTGCAAGAACAAGCCCTACCCGAAATCACGGTACAACCGTGGTGTCCCCGACCCCAAGGCGAGCCCATATGATGACCTATTCCGCTTCTACCCTCATTTCCTCCTAGATTCGTATCTTCGATCTGGGCCGTAAGCGTGCCAACGTCGACGAGTTTCCTTTCTGCGCCCACTTAGTCTCCGACGAATATGAGCAGATCTCCTCTGAGGCCCTCGAAGCCGCCCGTATCTGTGCCAACAAATACGTCACCAAGACCTCTGGCAAGGACTCCTTCCACCTCCGTGTTCGCGCCCACCCCTTCCACGTCCTCCGTATTAACAAAATGTTGTCATGTGCTGGTGCTGATAGGTGCGCTTCGTCCTTCCGATTATTTTTCTTTCCCCTAAATACTTCGCCAGGCTCCAGACCGGTATGCGTGGCGCCTGGGGTAAGCCCTACGGCACTGTCGCCCGTGTGAACATTGGTCAGGTCATTCTCTCCATCCGAACGAAGGAGAGCAACGCTGCCGTCGTCATGGAGGCTCTCCGCCGTGCCCGCTACAAGTTCCCGGGTCGTCAAAAGATCATCGTCTCCAAGAAATGGGGCTTTACCAACGTCGACAAGGCCGAGTATCTTAAGCTCAAGGAGGACAAGAGGGTATTGCAGTGCGTATTCGCCGCTTGTGTGTCCTTGAACATTTGTCTAATTCGTTTGTCTCAGAGATGGAGCTTACCTCCAGTTCATCAGGCCCAAGGGCCCTCTGGAGCAGAACCTCCGTGCTCAGCTTAGGGCTTGAGTGTGATCTTGTATTCTAGATGTTTTCGTGCGCGAATACATTTCGTTGAGGCTCGGATAGCGATCGTAATTTCGTCCTGTTTCATGAATTTTTTACTTTGTTTGTCCACCGCTTCTATATTCACGACATCGTTCTTCACTTCGTGGGCGATGGTTCGGGGAAAGGGGGCGAAGATCGACTGTCGAGTAACTTTATTAGTTGGACCTGCACTCATGGGTTGGACTTTGTCTTTCACTCTACATCCTTCCGATCTTTGTGTACCCCCTAATGAAGCAATCTATCTATCTTATTCTCAATGTGTTCAATGTAAAAGATTCTGTCTCAAGGTGCATGTTGGGGCGCACTCTTGCCATTCACTTTCAATCATGTCTAAGTATGTGATCTTCTCATTGTCGCTCCTTTCATTGTCCGATAACTCTCGTCATAACTCCTGCTCTTATTGATCAAGAAGCCTCGTCCTAACTTCAAATATTGTCGGTACGCTATCAATTGTCCCCGGTCTCTCGACACACATGCCGGCTGCCTAACACAAGAAACCGTTACCGATCTACCAGAGAAGTACTTTGCATAGAAAAAGCGCACTTGAACACAGGTCTTCAGTATATTCACGATGTCAGACTCTTCAATTCCATGCCTAGGCTTCGCCTGAGGCCCAAACTCCATCAACCCTTGAACAAAATACCCAGTAAAGCAGTCGCCTGCTCCCGTCGTATCTCGAACGGAACCTTTAAGCACAGCAGCGGGAAGATGTATGAAAGAGGGTACGTGATCGCGCTTTGTTCGATGGAACGCAGGAACGAAAGCTATTACGCCGTCTTTCCCAAGAGTGCAAATTATGTTTGTCGTTACAAGGGCAGGTTGAGCAGACAGTAGCAGAAGGACCTCCTTGGGAGATTTTTCGAGGCTAGTCGTGGATCCGTGTCCAGAAAGGACTCTGTAGAGGTCCTCGGCCTCACCTTCATTTACGATCAACCAGTCGACCTTATCCCAGGGAAATTCGTTGATCTCCTTGGAAGAGGGCATAGGTGATGGATTATAGATCGTCGTCGCGTCGTTGGAGTTGTTGAGTGCATAAAGGGTAGACTCCATATGAATCTCGTTCTGTAAGAGGATGTGTGTGCATTCTGGAAATGCGATGCTGGAAGTTTCCCAAGTCTCTTCAGTAAGCTGGCTGAAATTTGCACCAGGAAAAAGGACTGTAGAGAGTTTATCAATGAGTGAGGCTAGCGCCTCAAGCTGGAGTAACTCACTGATGCTGTTCTCGCCACTGTCAGATATTTGAATCAATGCTCGCCCTGTTGGAACCTTGCTATCCAATCAGATCTAATCCAAAGACCAACGAGAATTGAGCAGACATTAGAAACAGATATCCCTCTAGGATCTAGGCCAAACGTCGCAACGGTATCCTTGACCCACAAACCGTCTTCGCCAACTGAGCCATAGAAATCTGCGATGCCTCCTGCTCTGATAATCGCTGTAGCTTGATTTGCTCCTTTGCCCCCTACACGGCGTTCGTAGCGGTATGAAGAGATGGTCTCTCCAGGGCGCGCAATGCTTCTTACTGGGTAGGAGTCAGCTCGATAACTAGTCATTGACGTTTCAACGAACCATAGAAGTACTCATCGTTATCTATCCTACGCATTCAATCTCGGCGGCTACAAATGATCGAATTCGAGGGCGATCTACTCACTGATCGAACCACGAACGGCGCATCGACAGATCATCGCTGCCACGGTGAGCGTTAAGAAATGCAAACTGATTTATCTCAGATCATACAAACATCTCTAATCAATCAATATACCGGATGACACCTCTGAACCGCAGAAGAAGGAACATTCGCTGATAGGACAGAACGGTGTGTATTTAGTACAGGTTAAGTGCTCCAAATTGTACATCAAGTCCAGAAGACCGGTTAAAAAAAGCAAGGCGTGTTCGTGCGCCATCAATCTTCGACAGATCATGACAAGTTTCGTGCTTCGTCTCTATCAATTTCTTCGTCCTCAGAGTCGGAGGGAGGAGGTTCGTCACTGTCGTCAAGGTGTTGGTGGTTGGGATTTGCGACTAAAAGATCCTCGCCCTCGTCACCCTGTTCCTCTGGACATGACATGAGACGTTGTTATTAAGTCAATCAGAGTGAAATAATGACCTTTCTGACGTCGAGACTCTGTCCAATTCTTTTCAAGGTCGTCCATAATACGATCTTGCATCGCGCTGACTTCGTCGGCAGAGTTACACGTCTTGTAACGTTCGAGAAAGGGTCTGGAAAGACATCGGAGATCAATTCAGAAAAAACGGTTAACATAACCATACCGATTGACCCGATAGAAAGAACCGCCCCAGCCAAAACCGCTGAGAAGCTTTTCCGCATAGGCATCAAACCCTGTGATGTAGAAAGCTGCAGCTAATGCCTCGACGCAATTCAGCCGCCAGGGTTTCCCATAGTTGGTGGGATTTGTAGCCAAAAGATACGGTACTGAACGATACCAAAAGTAGGTTGACTAGATGATGGTGAGGAGATAAAAGATCCACTCACGCAGGCGTTCATGAGGACTGGCAATCTTCGCAAACGGGACATCATCTAGGCGTGCCCATGAGCACTCGACCACGGCAAGTCCTCCGTTTAGCATTATCTCGCGGTCTGAAGGGCTGATGACTTGTTTTCCCTTTGGTCTGTAGTAATTGGTCAGCAGCGGCAGAGGATCATGGACTACCAGGAAAACTAACGAAACGACAATGCCTCTAAACCGGGAGCCAACTTTCAGCTCCTTGATCAATCCCAACCGCGCAAGCTTTTTACCAGAACAGCGCCGTGGATCACAGTGGTCGAAATCCTAAGCACTGTGTAAGGCCAATTGAGATGATTGTTATGGTATAAGGATCTCACCCACATCGCAACAGGCACCTCTATCCGTACATCGTCGTCCTTGCCCTCATCTTCTTCGTCGCTACCTGAACCCCGAGTTTCGACTTGTTCGTCGTCGCTGACGGCGTCTATCGCGCTCTCTGGTCGCTCGTCAACATCTCCGTAAACGGATATATCTCGTTCACGTCGCTTGAACCCAGACCCCCTTGATATGCCTCTGCTCGACCCACGGCCTCGTTTACTGCCTCTGGTCGAAGGAGCCCCCGAGTTTTTTCTGCCCATGATGAGAAATCGAATCAAAATAAATTATTAGTATTACGTCACTGGCTGACTGAACGCGGTCATGTGCAGCACAATTTGCACGTGTCCACAACGCGTCTTGATTCAACACCATCATGTCTACCCAACGGCGGTCGTCGTCCTTCGGAACACCACAGCAGGAGCAGCTCCTCAAATCCGCAGAGGCTCTCAAGTCAACTCTTGAAAAGGCAAATCTACAGCTCCTGCGCAATGTCAATGATTTTCATTCCTGGAAACTTGATCCCGAATCGGACGACACCCAGGAGCTGGAGGGTGTTAGGGACCCTACGATAGTTTCTGCCGACGTGGCTGCTCAAATCGTATGCGCGACACCTATCTTCACTCTTATAATGTGAATAATTCAGGTCCTAGTCCTTCCTTAGGAAACTGAAATTCCAGTACCTGGAACAGAATGCAAAGGACCGATACGTCAAGTCCATCGTGAGCGACATAGATGATGCACCAATTGTGACAGCGGAGGACAACAAGCAGCTACTGGCGAGCAATGCTGAAAAAAAGGAGAGGCTCAAGGTCGCCAAATCGAGCTTGGCGGAGATGCAGGAGGATATTCGTGCACTTGCGCCCCTTGTTGAGAATGGTGCGTGTTTCTTTTTCTCATTTCCAGAAACGGTGCTGACAGATGATCCTAGACTACAAGAAAGTCAAAGACACGACGGCAGAGGCATCCGCGCTTGCCCAGAAAATCCTCGACGCGCGTCTTGTGCTCACACGGCTACGGAAAACACATCCACACCCGCGGTTGACAATACCACTCGCAGATCAGAAGCTCGTGGATCAAGTGGAGGAGATGCAGGCGCTAAACGATGAACTAGAGGCCATGAACGCACAGGTGCAGGCTGTCAGGGAACAAGTAAAGCGTGGTGTGCTGGATTTGGAGGCGCTTCGAGCTGAGCGCGCGGAGGTGGAAAAGGCCGTAAAGATGGCAAGGGTGGAGGAGGACGATGCGAGACTTGTGCCGTTGTACTCATGGTATGCGTTGCGAATTGTAGTTGTGTGCTGTGACACTGATAATGAAATCGGAAGGTACACAGCATCGACGAAGCTGCATCGGTCGATGGTGGACCTGCAGGAATCAAAGGCTGTATCCGAAAATGAGTTGAGATACACTTATGGTATTGACTCGCTAGTGGAAGGCGAGCCCCCGCACCGCATAACCATTACGTTGATATTCGCACCAGACACGGGAAAGCTGGCGGCAGTGCAGACGGAGGGGCTGGAGGAACTTGGAGTGGATGTGGGCGATCTTATTGAAGCGCACATACAAGTCGATGATGTTCAAGGCGTCATTGCGGCTATACTGGGGAGAGCGAGGTCACG
Source organism: Termitomyces sp. Mi166#008 (assembly GCA_018857285.1). NCBI lineage: Eukaryota > Fungi > Basidiomycota > Agaricomycetes > Agaricales > Lyophyllaceae > Termitomyces > Termitomyces sp. Mi166#008. The sequence goes on from JABAKA010000040.1 coordinate 6,997, forward strand.
GCATATGCTTGAGGAGAGTGAAGTTATGACATATGCTTAAGGAGAGCGAGGTCACAACATATGTTTGAGGAGAACGAGGTTACGACGTATGCTTGAGTGATGATGCATGGATGTATTTTATCGTACTGTAATAATAACTATCGACGCGCGTGCCCGAGGCGTTGGACGCGATGTCACAATGGCGTGACCGCTTTCAAATTTATGTCTGCACATCTTTCTGTTGCGCGGCCGCTGTGTGCTCTGCGACAGCGGCCAACCTGGAATGCTCCTATAAGACACTACCGTAATCACCCTGGCATTCACTCCAACGCTCGCTTCAAGATCCTTTTTATGGGTCGGGACGAATTCTCCTGCAAAGTTTTCCGTGAACTCTACCCTGCCCGAGGTGCGCTTCACTTGAATGCTATACGGCGCTGCATCGTATTGACATGACTTTTTTAGATGTTTGGGATAACATAGTCATTGCTACCAATCCTGATGAGAAAACAGGACGACGCGGCTGTCAGCTTTCGATATGTGAGCGAACTTTGGCAACCACTTTGGATTAATGGACATATTATTATCTTCAGCACCTCTCAAGCTTCTCGGAGAGTCTTTAAACGTTCCAGTACACCTCATACCACATACCAAGCCCGAGTTTAAGCATTGGACAGTAAGTTGTCAAACAACCGCAACATTGCTCCCAAATTGTGCTGAAGAATTCTTTTACAGCTTCCAGAGCCTTTTAGAGAAGGCGAAATCCGGCAGAAACACCTTGTCGTCACAGCTTCGTTCGGCCGCATTCTCCCTTCGGCAATGCTGGACAATTTTCTTCCAAACAGGCGATTGAACGTCCATCCTTCTCTGTTACCTGCCTACCGCGGTCCTGCGCCCATCCAGCACGCCATTCTCAATGATGAAAAGGAGACAGGGGTGTCTGTCATTGAGATGACAAAGTGGAAAGACGGTATTGATGCTGGTGGTATTTGGGGCACAGCTCGTGTGGTGAATTTCTTTGCGGTTTTGTGTTTTCTACAATAACAGTCAAAATTTTTCACTCGCAGCCTTTGTACGAAAATGTCATGTTTCCTGAACTTCGAGACACCTTGGGTTATGTTGGTGGGAGGCTCCTGGTGTCCGTTCTTCGGGACATGCTAAGGGGAAAGGTGTGTCTTTGTTCTTCTTGGTGGTGCCTTCTTACTTACGAGACACACATTCTCAGATGACACCAGAACCACAAGCCCCTCTAGAATCGGCGCCTCACGCACCACTGATCACCGCTCTGGACTCATGCGTCAACTTTTCGACCATGTCTGCTGAAGCTGTCGTCCGCCGACACCGCGCCATATCGCATCAGGTATGCACTTTATATTATGCGTTGCTGCACGAGCTCAATCACATTTAGCGCTCAATCGTCACATGCCTACCCACTTTCAAAACCGTCCAACTCCATGCTCCGCGTATACTCGACACACCACCGCGATACCTATCCGACATTCCGGGCACTGCGACATTCGACAAATCGACCCGAAGTCTTGTTATTAGGTGTTCGGACGGATCGGTACTGAGCGTCCCGCTGATTAGGCAGCAAGATAAGACGTTGATGGAGGCAAAGGACTGGTGGAATGGAGCCAAGAGTCTAGGTCTCGTAAATGATGATGGGTTGAAATTTTTGGATGAGTTCAAGTACCTCCTCCAATGAATTCAATTTTGAGCAGGCTATTATGACTCTAATATAATATAATACATTATTGTCAAAATTGACGGTAGGCCTTCATCGCACCTAGACAAGGGCCGAGATCGATAGTAAGTGACCGGACTCTGAAGCCGCATAGAAATTCGAGGCTCCTCAGCCTCAAGGCACCATGGGTGTTCTTATCAAAAGCGTTCAGCCAATGCCGAGTGAAGGGCCATCAGTACTGCTCGCAGCGTGGTTGGTTAATATGACTGGTATCTGGGCAAGGGAGAATTGTCAAAGGTCAAAAGTGACTGATTAAAAAGTAGTGGACTGTCTATCGCGTCAAACCTCTTCCAGGTACCCTTGCACTATAAGATGCTCAATGTCCACTCTCCTGACCATGTACCTCTCGCCCTTCTTAAAGTTGATGTTCCCCAGCTCGGTCTGAATCTCCCCGCAGTCTCTCACGACCCTGACAAGTACATGAAGATCTTTGGGGGGTTGGGTGATGCTAGCCATGATATCAAGCTCGTCGGCAAAGTCAGCACGAAAGTCCATGATTGACGCGTGGTATTCGCGCAGAAAGTCGACCTCATGTGGTGACAGGCGGCTGCGGATGTCCTGATTAGAGAGAATATGAGGGAGGGCGCCACCAACGGCCCAGTACATGTCACGGAGGCGATCTGTGCGGTGTGTGTGGTAGGCAAGGAGACAGCGCTTGTTTCGTGCGATGGAAGTCTCGATGACGATGAGGGCGGGTGCGGGGGGACCGTCGAGGAGAGCGAGGGGCTCGGCGGCCTTTTCGAGATCGCGCTGCTCACGGATGAGGGCGCGTACAAGGGAATCGTTGTATTTGAGGAGAGTGCCTGTCTGGGTTGAGCGGCGAGACTCCACAACGAGCTGAGTGGCGAGCTCCCCGTATTGCCGCGCCTCGCTCATCGTGGAAGTGTTGATCACAGCGTGACATGCGTGACTCACCACCCCTTGTTCTTATTGTATACCATGGACAGTCTCGCCGACGACGACAGGAAACCGTTCGACGCCGAGGTGCGCGACGACGACGACGGGCAGCCGGACCCCGACGAGGAGCTGATGCTGGAGCAGGGCAACGGGCGGGTTTGGCTGGTTAAAGTGCGTCCCGCTGGCTGGTGGCGACTGAACTGATTGCGCCACACCAGGTGCCCAAGTTTCTGCTCGCCCGGTGGGCCGCCATTGACTCAGAGGGCGTCCATCTTGCCTCGATACGAATATACAACCACCACCTTGGCCCGACAGGAAAGCCTCGCATCGTCCTCTTCCTCCCTCCATCTCCCAACACCGACCCCGCCGACCTCCCTGACCGTCCCGTCTTCTCTCCGCCCGCCGCACCTGCTTCAGACGGCCCCGAGCCAGACTGCTATGAGCTTGAGATGGTCCACGATAACGTCGACAACCAGCTCGTCGTCGCAGAACGCCCAAAAGACCCCTCGCTCTCCGCATCCACCTCTGCCGCCGCCGCTACCCCCCACTCTCGCGCGCGCACCACCATCCTCACCGGTCGTGTAAAACACGAGTGCAACCTCCGTCCCAGATTCACAGAACGATATCGACAGCAGATGCGTGCGAGGCATATCCAGTCCAACACTCGCGTCCGGCAAATACGTATGATCGACGACGCAGGCGTGGCCGGCGGTCGTGGTGGTATCAACCGTCTCAGCAGCGGTGTCGGCGTTGGCGCTGGAAAGGCATTCGGTGACCTCATCGTGCGTCTATATTGTCCTCTCCAGCACTTTTACTCTGAAACCTCTACAGAAAACAAAACCAAAATACACAAAAGGCACATTCGAACGCATGGCTCGCATGCCACGGAACCAGCTCCTCGATCAAATATTCGCTCTCTTCCGCGACCCGCCCCGCTGGGGTATCAAGCCCCTCCGCGAAAAGACCCAACAGCCCGAAGTGTACCTCAAAGAAGTGCTTTCCGAGGTGGCCTTCCTACATCGGAGTGGCGAGTACAACGGCTTGTGGGAGCTCAAGGACAACTATAAGGATCCGGGAATCAAGGCCGAGAATGTGCCTCAGACTGCCCCAAGTGGGGATGTGAAGATGGAGGTGGACGAGGAAGAGGAGGACGATGAGGATATGGAGGAGGTATCATGACTTTGATTGTATAATAGCGGGTCTGTGAATTAAGCATGGCTTGATACTACAGCTTCGTGTGATAATAGTATGGTGACTGCCGGATAAGGAGGATACCTGCCCCAGCCTGGTGCGCCTCCTCATTTTTCTCCCTGACTCGATGCTCACCACTTGTTTCTTACAAGCCGAACCCGAGCTCTGCATCGGTTGCTTGTGTCAAGAAGTCAGACGGTCGGAACTAGCAATATAGCATGAGCTTCCTGTCGACCGCTTGCGATCATCCAGCCGTCCTGTTCGGGCCACAACGAGCGAGCTTCAAGGATCCTTCAGCGTCACAGAACCATGCCTTGACAGCCCTAGAACGCATATCATCTACGTTTCGACACGCCTGAGAAAAGCATCTACTCTTTTACAAAAATAACTCGCCCAAAAGAGCAAGGTCCGGTCATGCACAATTGTATGCAGCCTCAGAAGCTCAAGACACCTGATCTCAACGCGCACAGATACCTATATGTGGAGTACATATACTTATCCCTTCCGCTTCCATCTTCGCTTTCGACGTATATTACTTCTCAAACAGTCATCGTGATCTTGCCACTTGGCTGCCTCCCACATCATGTGGCTAGCGTGCTTCTTTCTCTTTTATCAGCTATAAAGGCGCCCCCCGAGGTGGAGCAGTTTGTGACGTATTCAAGTTCTCGCCATGTATCTCATAACTGCGAGTGTAGTGCTTTCTAGTCTGCAGAGTGTGATCGCTCTTAACAATGGCGTGGGCCGTCTGCCATGTAAGCTCGTTTCGCTTTGGTCCTTGGGGCTTGGCTGACCACCATTCGACAGTCATGGGATACAACAGTTGAGTACCAATCGCCCCCAGGCTAACTAATGCTAACTCGTAAAGCATAGCTTGGAATTCTTATGCTGTGAGTGCTGCCAGAGTCATGAGTACTTTCTTTCACTGATCTTCGTCTTTCCCAGTGTAACATCAACGAGACGATAGTCTTACAGACAGCAAACCTGATGAAATCTCTCGGGCTCCAAGTCAATGGCCTCTTCTTACGTTTTCGCTCCGTCTCAATCTTCCACTAGGACGTCGGCTACGAACACGTCAACATCGACGATTGCTGGTCGGAGAAGAACCGAAGCACATCGGGTGACCTCGTCGCCAGTACGCATTCCCTTTGCCTTCATATTCCCCAGCTTGACCATATATTCTAACCAGACAGAGGACGCTTTCCCTCTGGGATGAAGAGCCTTACAGACAACATCCATGCATTGGGCTTGTGAGTCCTCAGCTCTACATTTGCGTTCGAATACACCCAAGCCTAATGGAATGCCTACACAGCAAAGCGGGGATAGTAAGGAACGACACGTATACCACGCGCGAGCTCTCTAACCCGTTTTCTGCAGTACAGCGACTCGGGCTGGTTCACTTGTCAAATGTACCCTGGCTCGTTCGAGAACGAAGACAGGTGCGTCGTCGGATTTCATACAGAGCCCTCAACCGCTGCTTATGGAATTTTCCGAGTCGATAGGGATGCCAAGCAGTTCCAGGATTGGGGGTTTGAATTGTTAAAGTGAGTTTCTCCTGCCGCTTTCGAGTCCGTCGCTCACAGGGCGCATATGTAGATACGACAACTGTGCAGGTACTTACTGTGTATGCTCTACAAGAAAAACGGATCGTTCTCATCCGCCTTACGAACAGTTCCGTTCGACTTGATTATCAAGCAGGGGATCTACGGCAGTACGTGAACTTGGTATAACCACTTTGGACCAAACTCGAAATGTTAGTGTAGAGTATCAGCGAATGGCAAACGCTATCGCGAACCTCGCAGAGACAACACAGAAACCCCCGATTCTCTTCTCACTTTGTGAATGGGGAAGGGTAGGCCTCTGTCATTCTGTTGCATTGTAGTGTTAAGTCCTATGATAGGAACAACCGTGGTTGTGGGCGAGCCGCTTGGGACAGTCGTGGAGAGTACGTGATACTGACTTGATGGCGTCTCAATGAAATGTTGCTCAAGCCGATGTTGTACAGACGACGGAAGATATTGGTGAGTACCATAATGGAAACCGTTCTTTCAAATGTTGGAACCTTTGTAAGGCCCACGATGGGATGTGCTCGCCAGTATTATTAACCAGCAAGTCCTCTACAAAGACCACCGAAAACATTCTCCTGATTTGTTTATGCTGATAGGAACTCGTTTATAACCCCGGCTACTGACTTTTATGGTCATAACGACATGGACATTGTCAGTCCTTTGTAACTCTTTGAGGATCGAACCTCGCTGATGAGTACTTCGGGACCTTTAGCTAGAAGTGTGAGTAGTGATCCAGCTCCTCCATCTGCGGCCAGCTTATACATTGCCAGTGGCAATGGAGACCTCACGTTCGAAGAAGCAAAGTCGCATTTCACCGCTTGGGCGCTGATGAAGTCGCCGCTTCTCATTGTATGTGTTTTGTCTATCGTTGTTATAAGCCGACTTTGAGTATATATGACCATCTAGTCGACGGATGTAAGTTTCCGTTTTTCCACCTTAATCAATTTCTTTCACACTGCAACAGCTCTCCGTGGCTACAAATCAGACATTACAGATCCTCAAGAATACGGAAATTATTGCGATCAATCAAGACTCAGTTGTTGGGACCTCAATTAGCCCTTTCAGATGGGGGATTAATGTGCGCTCCCAATCTATAGCTCTACTAAAATAGGTTTTCATCTTTTTCTCCAAGAGGGATTGGACTAGCAATGCTTCGTTCCCAGCGCAATACTGGAGTGGCGAGAGCCAGAACGGAACGGTGTTTATGCTGGTGCGTGTATCATGCTTCCTTTTGAACATGCCGAGATCTAGAGTAACATGTGTTGTCCGAAGCTGAATACTCTCAACGAGCCGGCAGACATGTTTTTCAATCTGACCGAGTCGCCATGGATCCGCGCCGGGAGGCAATATTCCGTACGGGTACGTTTCCGTTGCTCTATAGTGTTTTCATGACTCTGGACATAATCTTCGCAGGATCTGTGGACCCATACGGATAATGGGACAGCTGTGCGTAACTTTACAGCACATCAGGTGCCACCACACGGTGTTGTTGCGCTGCTCTTGAAGGATGCTGGCGATGAACCGGCAGGGCTGTGGCCACCTTGTGCACGCTTTGAGTGGTGCACGGATCAGAATGGGACAAGGTTGGATGACATAGGGTTTGGACAACTGCCTCGGTCTCTTTCCTTCTAAGTATCGAGAAAAAAGTCGACTGTGTTTTCTGAATCGCTGTCTATTGGAATTCGAATAGTAGAAAGTGAACAGGGTTAGGAGATTGGGTCCTTGTTGAGAAACTGGTCGAAACGGAGGACACGTACTCCAACTCACCCTTCTTGAGAGCTTGAGTTTGTCGTGCTCCCGCCGAGCCTCCGGCCCGAAGATAATTTATTATAACTCCGTCATATGCCGCGGCCACGTGATCAGACAAAGGTCGCGACCGTTTGGCAAACAGTTGAACTTGCGTTGTCCACCTATTCCTCTCCCCGCCGCAAGGATGGCGTCCGCTAGAATTAAGATCGTAGCACGACTGCGGCCAAGACTCAATGCAGAACTCGACGACGGCTCAGTGAAGGTTATACATAGTTCAGATGACACTGGCTCATGCAGCGGCAGTGTTATAAGCGTCACCAATCCCAGGGACCCCTCACAAGTGTTCAAATTCCCGTAGGTATTCTTTAGATAACTTGAGATCTGCTAGAGCTCTTTTTTTTTTTTGACTAGGTTCTCAAGCTGTTATGACCAGACTTCAACCCAGGAGGAGATATTTCAGAATGATGTTCAACCCATGATTGATGTCGTTTATAGTGGCGTGGTGCGTCAGCAGATTTTCGCCGTCTCAAGAAACCACACTGAGATAATTTACTTGCAGACTGTCACCATCTTTGCTTACGGGGTCACTTCTTCTGGCAAGACCCATACGATGCAGGGTACAAAGTCGGAACCAGGTGTCATTCCTCGGACGATACGGGTAAGCCTCTCTTCATGTTCTCATCGCCGCTTTCCTGATCCGTGAACAGGCTATGTTTGATAAGAAAGAAACGATTACTGGATACAGTGTCTCGCTACTCGTATCGTACATGGAGATCTATAAAGATGAAGTATACGACCTTCTTGTGACGAGGGAGAATGTGGGTCCGCTCTTTCTCCAGACAACATGAAACCCATTGATCAGTTCTGTAGGCGCCAAAGCTGCCTGTCCGGGAGAACGATGCGGGCATGGTTTTTGTTGCCAACTTGACTTCTGAACCTATTTCAAGCGTCGAAGAATTTGATGCCATTTACAGGCAAGCCTTATATTGACCCCTCCACTCTGTAGACTGATCTGAGCACAGTCGGGCCACAAAACATCGTTCGGTAGGCTCGACGAACTTGAATCATGCTTCATCCCGATCCCATGCGGTCTTGACAATAGAAGCGAGGTTGTATGACCCTGCCGAGAACAAAAGTCTGTCTCCAAAGCCCTAGTTTTCTACCTGCTGACGACCATGGGTAGCACTCATCGGGAAAATAAATCTCGTCGATCTTGCTGGTTCGGAAAACAACAAGCTCACCGGAAATGACCCATCTCGAATGGCGGAGTCGGCGGCCATCAATAAATCATTGAGTGTTCTTGGTCAAGTCGTTCACGCTCTCAATTCAGGCGCAGTGAGTGTACACAACTGATAGTGAACCTTTAGATTAGATTAATCACTTACATATCGTCTCCAGTCACGCATACCCTACCGAAACTCGAAACTCACTAGAATATTGCAAGATGCTCTAGGAGGCTCATCTATTGGTCTATTGATTTGCAATCTTGCACCGGGCACTAAGTTTAGGCAAGATACATTGAACACACTAAAGTAAGCTCTTGAAATGTTCATAAATAACTCCTCTGACAATTGACTAGCTTTGCCGTTCGGACAAAGAATGTCGAAAACAAGCCAGTCATCAACGAGCGTGGTATGTTGTCCTTTCGGGCACTTGATGACATCCTTCACCTTCCGTTTCCAGATAATCGACCAGTCCCTAAACCTCACTTCGCGGCCGTCACAATCCATCCGCCTCCTGCCAAGCCTGCCCCTGCAATCATTCAAGCTATCTCGACTGCTGGTTCGAGTTCTGGCGCAGGCCCTAGGCGGTCACGTCAATCCTTGGTCCCAGTGTCGAAATTCCCACGTGCATCAGTTTCTGGTGGATATCAGCCATTTGTACTGCCTGGAGCAAGAAAGGGTCTCCTAAACTTTGCGGAGAAGATCATGGAAGAAGATTCAAGTGACCGCTCCGGTAGTTTTGGGTTTGGACTTACGGAGAAGGAAATTGATGAGCGAGTACGTCTTCTGATGATCTAATCCCATTGCGGTGATGATATTAAACCGATTTGTGTTGCTCCGACTCGATATAGATATCAAAAGCTGTGGAGGCAGAGGTCGCCAGACGATTGGAGGAGCGAGAGAGGCAACGCGAGAAGGAGGAGCAAGAGCGTCATGCACGGGAACGAGAGTTGGAGTCCCAACAGCCAACCTCCAGTGCGACTCAAACGAAGCCACAATCTCCCAAAAAGGAGCAGACTCTTCCTCCTGGTGTTCTCACACCTCTTCTCAAGCGCCACAAAGATCTCGACAACGAACTCAAAACCCGATTACAAGAGCTGGAGCGGAAATTGCAAGTCTATTCTTACTGAGACTTGGAGGTGGTTCGTGTTGACATCGATCGTTACAGCGAACGTGAAAACAAGGAAGCTCAGCTTGCAGATGTGCTCTCCCCTGTGGCGAAAAAGAAAACGGGTCGAGCTTACGTCGCTCTCGCTCGCGCTCATTCCGAAAAGTTCGTATCACTATGATAGACCGACATGTATCTTATCGTTTCTTAGAGGTGATCTGCAAGTCGCATTAGACCTTTACCGCAAGGCAGAAAGTTACGTACCTGATAATGCTAAGCTGAAGGAAAGGTGGATACTTTTCGTTGTCCATGTTTTCCTTTGTATGTTATCCCAAGGAAAGGCAAGTTTCTGACTTCATATCTCTCCGCCGTGTATTGCATTATCGTGCAATTTCATGGTTACAGGATCATTGAGATTGAATGGGCAGTCAAGAACAATCGGGAGTTCGTGCCAACACCCAAGCCTCCAAGAAAGGCGAAAAAGCAGAAGACGAAAGCTGCTCCTGTTGAGGATGTTGATATGGACGTAGACGAAGGAAAGCCGAAACCTCCTAACGGTCGGCTACATGAGGCCACGTTTGGTCTGGAACTCACGAACACAAGCACCAATAGCCCTAGCAAGACGAAGCGCCAATTGGATGTCAATGGGGACGATGATGAGGCGGGGACTTCACCCAAGAAGCAGCGGAGGAATGGAGCGGGAGCGGCTGTTGTAGCGGAGAAAAGCGACGATGACGATGAAGACTGGGTATGCCTGGCTCCTTACGAACCGACAGTGGTGGCATGACGCTCGTTCTTCTGCAGGCAGAAGCTCTGGTGTTGTAATTTCATTTTCGCAGTACTTATGTAATATTCACTGTGACTTGCGGACACCATCAACTTTCAAAGAACCCTGTTATTACGTTCGTGGTTACGTGATTTGCTTTGGACGCCTCAACATCTTTTTTGTCATCTTTTTATCTGATTATTGGGGTAACACTTGGGTGGGAATCTTATCACTGATTTCGGTCAGGACTGACATGGACAGATGAGAAAGTTCACACTTCTCAACCAATCCTCAACGTTATATTCTCACTCGCATCAATAGTTCGTCGCACGCAGTCACTTGTCAGGCAGACAAACGTGGTTTCGAAATGCTGCGCGTGGGTGATTCCGAGGTCTTACTTTAACTGGCCAACTTACTTCTTCAGCACTCCCCTCATGTCGGACACGTCCCTACCTTTGTCGTCCCTGGAAAAGACCGCTAAAACACACGCTATCCTATGTACAACGGGCTTCCTCATCTTGCTTCCCATTGGAGCCTTGGTTGCCAGATTCATCCGAACCTTTTCCACAAGGTTAACTGATCATCACGACTATTGCAATTTCAGAGACACATGCTCATATGGTTGCGTTAAGGTGGTGGACTGCTCATTGGCTCATTCAATTTCTTATCTCCGGGCCGGTCATTTACGCCGGATGGTCATTTGGTCACCAAACGGCACAAACCCTGGACATGGGTCATTTCATCGACACTCATCAGAAGACAGGTCTTGCGCTTTTGATCCTCTACGTCGTTCAGCTTCTTCTCGGCGTTTTCATCCACTTTCATAAGTTCCCGTCGTTGTTCCGAGGGTACCGTCCTCCGCAGAATTACCTTCACGTATTTCTGGGCTGCGTAATATTTATACTCGCCGCGTTCCAGGTCCATCTCCATCAATATACTGTGTCAAAAAGTTCCACCTAACTTATAAAGAAATTAGGTTCATTACGGGTTATATACCGAGTGGGACTTCGCTCTTGGAGGATTGCACAAAGTTCCACAATCAGCCAAGAATGCCTGGTTAGCATTGATTATTGTAAGCCTCGAGGTTGCTCATGACTCTAACAAATTCTGACACCATTCTCATTATGTCGTTTAGATATTTTGGAGTCTGTACCTTGTCGGGATGACTTTGCTCTCCCGCCAGTGGAAACAGGAACGTTCGGCGAGAGTTGAGAAAAACGAGGACCTACCTTTACACGCTTCTCGTAAAGTGTTTCAACACGAATAGCAGATCAATTTCCAGGGTATGTCTATTCTGGTCAGATATGGATACAACTAAGAGAAGGTGAATGCTACACTCGGGGAATAAGTTGGAACATCATAGGCGCAGAGCATCTAGACGACAACAGAGAGGAGGTATTTCGATACAATGGGTAAAGCACGAAGTTGCGAGAAAGTGATACTTGGTCGATACAGCAGTAGACGAGGAGAAATCGTCGCGTAAGAATAAGAACGCAAGGTTAATTACAAGTGATTATTTGGAAAGGTCGCAGTCCCGTGTTGATTTATCCAGATTGCGGATAGTGCGGATCGTGAGTCGGGGAAAAGGTGCTGGTGGAGTGGTCTCCGTCTTCGTTTTTAACATCTGGCCAGGCGGAATCGGATGATAAAGGAGCGTGATCAGCGGAATAGGTTCGCGACGTAGGGTAACGATGGTCTTGTCTATGATGAGCAGAGCCTGAGTCATCTACAGGACTAGTGGGGTATGGTATCGATTGCGGTGAGGTAGGATGGTGGCGAGAAGTAGCCGCATACGATGAAATCGGTTGTTGAAATGGAGACTCATAGGCAGACTGCAAAAGGGAAGGAGAGAGAGGTGTAGGGGAAGAAGATATTCCTGTAATGAGTTCGGGAAAGGCGTCCGCCAAGAACAAGGCCCCAACAAGTAGTGAACTCGAGTTCTGTGCGGGGAAAATGATGATGCCTGCACCTGAGATGTCGTCACTTCCCCAAGAGGCAACGGCAACCTATTATGAGATATCAGATCCTGTATAGGCGAATAATGAATTCACTCGCAGTTTGATTCTCAAACAGAATGCGGGATAAGGAGCGGAAAGTGGTCTGGTTGACCACGTTGATGTCGGGATCACGATGTCGATCTGGCATGAAAGTACACAAAGGAGGGGCATGACGCTTTACCCAGGCCTGAAGGTCTCTAAGAATGGGTCGTTGAATTATTCGAGTGAAAAACTGCGATGGCCAGATATCTGCCCTGCTACGAAATAATTGTCAACAAGAGGTCACCATAAGTGATTTTTGCACGTACTTGTCGCCGTCAGTTTCGACGGCAGTGACTCGAATTGTCTGACTACTGCCCCTGTCGGAAGTCCGCATCCCGCTCACAGTGAGAGCACCTCTCCACGGCCTGTGGTCAGGGGCTTGTTGGGAGGGAGGCGGAACAAAGGAGTCTAGATGTGTAGGCAAGCGGAAGACCATTTCTGTGTGTCAAGTTTCAGAATTGCCAACATTGACGCCTTTAATAGTTTCTGTCGGGTATCAGTTCCTCATCTAGGAAAACGGAACCTAATGCAAACGGGTCTGGATCGAAGTCAATTCCATCTCGTCGCCTAGGGCGCGGAATAGAACTACGCGAGATTGTCAAGGGATTTTCCAATTTACAGAGATTTACAGCTGTATGGTCGAATGAGGCTCAAACAACGGGTACTTATATGGAAACTGACCTTGTAGTAAACGATACACTGGGATCTACCGATGGTATGTGTTTTTATCACAAGCAAACAATAGGAACTCCATCATCATCGCTTAATTTTCGCTCATTGGAGTAAACGGGACCCAGAGCACTGGATCGCTTTCATTAATTGAATCGTTCCCGTACCTGGGCTCGGAATACTTGTGACACAAAACTCAAGAAGCCAGGTTGGAAATTTTTCGATTTGTGGGGAAAACCAGAGAAAACCTTATTACGGACGTTTTCGTTTTCGTTTTAAGAATTGAGAGATAGGAGCCAGTGCAATCTTGAGATGGAGTATTTGAATCTACAGTAGGACCATTGCCAGATACGATCTGATACGCCTAGTTTGATCCTCGATTTTGCGGCCGCCGACGGTAAGCCATCCCCAGCAAGAAGTGACAAGTTCCAACTGGTGACAACAGCCTTCTAGCCACGTGTACCATCCTGAACGATAGCCGTCGTCGAATCCAACTGGCTGTGTATTTCCACTCTGGCGTAATCTGAGAGCTAATCATTGGAGAGAACACAGAAGGGACTTGGGAAGAACGGAACAAGGCACGTTGTCAAGATTCTCGGTGTGCACGTGGCAATCGTCTCCCATGGATCAATGACCAACCAATAATAACCTCTAACTATTTATTGGTTGTCCCTTCTGTCGCCACACAAATGCTCACACACTCCAGCATTCCGGCCAGCTTTTTCAAGGATCAGGAGCATTCATCGGGAAAAACGAAGGACTTTGCTTTCCTTATCAAGTACTTTACTTCTCATAGCAAGATAGCCTGGGCACGGCCAATGAGCCCCTCCCCTCAGGTGGCTGTAAGGGTGTGAGTGCAATTGGCAATCTCCGAAATATCTAGAGCAATCCGTGGCACCGTAGAACGAGAATTCTGATCGTTCTGGACCATTTGCAGTTGGGCGGCATGTTCTCACTGGGCCTGGTCACGACACGACTTTTCTCTTGTTCCTGTACTAAAATTAATGTGACGATGCTGGTTGGGGAGTCCTTGAATAATCGAACTACTGTACTCAAGAATTCTCTGCGAATACATAAATTGAAAACCTTTCCTCAGAGTCAATTATTTATCCTTCCCCACACTGCATTGAAGAAGGCTTCGCGACCGTTCAGTAATATCGACATCACAATTATTACCTCTTCAAAAAGCGAATGTAACGCAGGAACGGCCAGATGCAACTATGAGATTTGATGTGGTGGAGTATTCGGTAGACTGCTTGTGACAATAAGAACAAAAACAACAATTTCCCGCCAGAAGCAAATGGCTCATTTCTTACTACAAATCGGGATCAATACTGATCTTTTCCCTTCTTAGGACAAGACAAATTTAGAATATCTCCAGACTCGGAGTTTTAGGCGGGTATCTAAAATCAACAAAAATTGTCCGTTTGCCGTCAGCCGTAAGAATCGCAAAGATGGAAAGTGAAACTAAGTATGAAAAATTCAGGATTCCTCATGAGATATGTTCAAATTTAAGCATGACTCAGTCTGCCGAAGCTCGTCAAGTCAGCTTGAAAGGAATTGGCACTTTGGTCATAGTCCTAGTAGAGCGGCGTTTAGGAGGCACCGGAGATGATTTGGTGGAAGTAATCTGGACAAGTGTTAGAGTCGCCGATTGGTACAAGTCTATCGGATCATACCTGAGAATTGAGTACCGCCAGACTTTGCGTTTGCTTCTCGACGTGAGTAGAGAACATCTCTTTCATAGTCTCGATTGTGGCTTCATCCGCTGCCTTTGATGACCTCAACTCCGAAAGCTCTTCTTCGGCTTCCTGCAATTTCTCAGTGGCAATAACGAGCTCGGCCTCCAGGGAAGTTACACGTTGAGACCCCGCAACCAACTTTGTCTTGGCTTTGCCAAGCTCCAGAGTCCGCTCAACCACTTGTTTCTGAAGTTCTACTTTCTCCGACTGGGTTGACGACAGCCGTAGTTGTAATGCATCGATTTCTGTCCTTTCCCTCTGCGCAAGAACCTCGAGATCCGAAATTCTAGTAGCCTGCTTCTCTATTTCGACCATGTGATTATCTTGAGTAGACAAGAGTAGATCATGAGCTGTTTTAAGCTCATTTTCCGCAGCAGACATCTGCTTCTGAAGCTCCTGGGTCGTCGTGCGACTGGTGACCAGCTCGGCGCGGTATTGTTCAGTTAAAGACTCAGCCGCTGATAGACGTTGAGCCAGCCACGCAAACTCTGCCTGCTTTAGCTCGACCTCTGCTACCAAAGCCTGATTTCGTTCCTGTTGAGAGTTGAGTTCATCGGTGGTTGCATTCAACTTTGCCTGAGACTCCGCAGCAGTGTTCTTGGCCTTTACCAGGTCGTCTTCGGTCGTTACCAAGCGATCCTCCAAGTGAGCTATGGATGAAGCTGAAGCGGAGATGGTCGCTCGTGTCTTGTCCAACTCGGACAAGAGCTCGACGCGCTCATCCATGATTGTTACCAGCTTAGCCGTAAGGTCATTGGTGCTCTGCTTTGAAAGAGCGAGTTCAGATTTGAGCGTGGAGGCTGTGGTCACTTGTTGGGGCAGGGGAGTTACATCCCGTTTGCCTGTAGCTGGGTGCCGAGTCATTTGTTAGAGCTTGGTTTATGCTGTGTTAATTTGACTCACCAATCTTAGAAACTTTAAGTCGTGTGTATAGCATAGAGACCAAATCTTTGTATATGCCAAGTGCTGCTTGAAGCTCGGATTTCTCATCCATGGTCGTCGTCAGCTGGCCTGAAAGGGACTCATTGTTGGCCTCAGCCTCTCGAAGTAGCATGCTTGTGGTATTCTTAGATTGTTGAAGCACTTGAACTTCCTGGTCGAGGGCTGAGATCCTAGTCAGCAGTGCCTCTACTTTTCCTTCGAGTTCGCTATTGGCTGAACGCTGAGATTGTAACTCATTGTCAGCTGCGCGTTGCTGTTCTGCTACCTCAGAACGATAATTCTGAACCTGTGTCTCTGTATCAGCAAGGCGCGAAGCCAGTGTACTCTTATCTCGTTCAGCAGCGGTGAGTGAATCACGAAGAAGAGCCACTTCCGCTGAACCCTTCTCTCGATCTTGGCTTATTGTTTTGATCAATATTTTACGTTCGTTGAGTTCATGCTGGAAATGAGCAAGGCGCGAAGACTGTGCGGATTCAAGTCCAGCTTTCAAACTCTCGAGTTTGCGAAGCTCTGCAATTTGTCGCTCAAGGTCGATGGTCTTCCGGGAAGCGTCGGTTTGGAGGTTCGAAAAGCTTGTCGACAGAACTGATAATCGCTCATCACGTTCCAAAAGAGCTCGTTGTGCCGCGGCAAGGTTCTCTTGGACTTGAGAAAGCTGGGCCTCCAGATTTTCAATCGTAACTACTCGGGAGGCTACGTCGCGTTCTAGTTCTATTACCTGTAGTGGCTTTCAATTGGAGGCGACCCCGAGCACATCGTGAACAACCAACCTTAGAGTCATTTGATATAGACGTTATTGCGGATGTCGCCGCACCAACAGCTATTTGGGCCTGAACACAATCTTCTTGCATGACAAAGCCGCCTTCATGGATACCTGTGGTGTCAAGGATAGCGTCGGAAGCCGCACCAGGAGAGCACGGAGGTGTTGGTCGTCTGCTTAAAAGAGATATGCAAGAGCCTGAGTGTGTCCGCACGAGATCGAGCGCCCTCGAATGCGTCGGCATTCTAGAACTTGGTCGCGTGGGCGACGAGGGTCTGGTATGCCTGTAATGCAAAATTGTCAGGAAAAGCACAAGAAGCTCACAAGCACCACAGACATTTCTGGAGTCGATGGCCTGTAGGACTGATTCATCGATGGTATAAAGTTGTCGTTGGTCTTTGCTTCGGTAAGTTCTTGCTTGATGCGTTCAATCTCCTCTTTTTTCTCCTTGAGTTCATCGCGAAGCCTTGCTACTTCTTCTTCCAAATCAAGATCAGTCAACGGCGATGACTCCCGAAGCCATAAGCCGTTTTCCTTTTCTTTCTGGAGAGCACGAAGCTCTGCTTGCAACTATGGACGGCGGGTTAGTATGTATATTGAAGATCAAACATCTCAAAGTACAGACCTGCGATTTGGTCACTCGTGAATTTTGAACATCGGGAGAATATGCAATTAGGGTCGATATCCTACGGCGTTTGGGTCTAGCTGGCCCGTCTGAAACGAGATCCGATTCGTCGTGACCTTGCCTAATGGAAGGACGTCCCCGCTTTACACCATCACTGGTCGGTATAGCGTGAATGAGATGCTTCCAAATCAAATCTTCGGGGACAGAGGCTGGAGATGTATTGGTCATTGCAGACAACGATTCCCGCGCGTCAGCGATGCTGTAATTCGACATCCATTATGAGCTCCATGACTGAAAGATGAAACAAGAAGTGTTCCAATACTTACGCTTTTTTCCCAAAGGGAGTAAGTAAGATGTTACCGACTGCGGATTTGGAAGACTCGAGGAAGCCGTCTTGCTCCTGCAATCTTGAATTCAATAATCGTATCATGCAGGGACACAAGAACTACACACGAGCTTCCGAATCGCATGTCCAACCCAACTAGACCAATGCGGACCAAGCCTTTCCTTGTTCTGCTGTGCATTTCTTTTCACTGGTGTCCGGCGGTCAACACTGGAAGATGTATTTTGCCACCTTGTCGTAGCTTACCTTGGGCTCGCAGGGTAGCGACATGGATCGAATGTTTTTTATGTTCTCTTTGAACTTGAGTGAAAGCGCCAAGTACCCCTACAATTTATTTCGGCGTCATTCGGGTGTTACACAAGCCGAGATATATAACGTACTTTCAGCATAGGAAACTTTAGAAGCCTTGTGAGCCTTTTTCGCAACCATAAGTAGTAGATTGGTTATATAGAGAAGATGGTAGTGGTAGTGGTAGTTAATGAAGGGTCGTTATGTGAGACAAAAACGCAACAAGAACGCAACAAGAACGCGTTCCTTCTGACTCCTTTTGTATGACATGTAATTAAGGAAACGCCATCACGTGATAGAGACGCGCGCTCCCGATGGGAATTCCTTGGGAATAGGATTCGGAGTTCTAACCCGACTTGACTCGAACCAAGCGCGCCTAAGTGTCCCATGGACGCCCCTCAATCAAATTTGACTCACTCAATCTGGAGATGCCAGTGATATGTTAATAGTGAAAGTATACAAGGTACCTGCTTTTATAACGATAGCGAGTCATCACAGGGAAACCAACGACCTTGTGTCGTTTGGTTAACCTTTTGGAAAAACCACCTTAACTTGTACTACCTCAACGATGCCTTGGACGCCTTTGGGTTGATCGTGTGGGCCACCGCAGGGGCCGCTTCACTCTCTTCAGAAGCGGCCCCTCCTCCAACGCTTGCCTTCCGAATACTGACGAGCACCTCCTTGCAGAACTTTAATTTGTCAAGCAGGCGCTGGTTGAATTTGAGTGCCTCTGGTTCGATCTCCCCAGCGGGCCGCAACGCGAGGGCCATAACGTCGGTCAGTTTCCAACGCGTTAGATTATAGTCCTTATCGATGTGCGTTATAACCAACCCGTGGGAGGAAAGGACTAGCTTAGTGTGGTCGTAGAAGTTGAACTGCATTTGGAAACATAGCGTGAGTCTAGTGACCCGGAAAGCAGACAAGATGTGAAAGGGTACAAACCTGAAGAACATCGTGGCTTAGCTTGAAGACAATGACGTGTTTCATCCGGAGGTATTTCTGTACCCATTCCATGCCACGGGTGCGATCCACGTCCTCAAACGTGTAATCATAATCACCATGCAACCGCTCCACGATGTAGTGCTCGAAGTGTTTGAGCAGGTACACCTTGCTCTTCAGCTCTTCTGGGTAGGCATCGACCGTATGCGATTTGCGTATGTACACCGTGCCCTGGCGGCGCGATGTGATATAGTCAAAGTGGCTAGAAAGCACATTGATGCGCATAAGTATTCTGTCCATGCAACGAGACAAAGGAGTGTCCACTCACTGTTTGTCGGGGCTCAACACCAAAGTGGTGCTGTCGTTGAAATGTACTCCGAAGCTCCCGTCCGTTAGAGCGTATCCCATCCCATACTTATTGCAGTAGTCGACCCACGCGACTATGAATACACGCTCGTCAGGCAGAGGCAGATGCACGTCATCGCGAGGATCACGGAAAAGACGGCCAGCGTCTTTAGCATCAAAAGCTAATGTCAGAATATGAGCCGCAGCATCGAAACCGGTTACTTGGGGAGGGAGCTGGCTGAAACTGGCAGTGGGGGCCGGTGGAAGTGGCAGGGACTTGGTCGACGGTGCTACATGCAGCAGTGATTTGGTGGGTGGTGCTGCATATGCTTAACGCAGGTCAGCTTGGTAACAACGAAAGCAGGAGAATTCCGAACCTGCAGTGGTTGGTTGTTCTCTGACATTCCGCGTTTCACGTTCACGTTCTCTTTCCTTGCCCTTGGACACGAGAGACACGGTACTAATCCCAGGCGGCACGTTCTCTCTTTCGTTCATCCTCATTCTCGCTGGTTCTCGTTCGGTATACTGATTCTTGGGCTTTTCGTCATCGTCATCTTCCTCCTCCTCCCGTACCGGTGCCATCTGCGCCACAATACGTGCCTTCTGCGCCTCAAGCTGTTTCTTCCGCACCCGCTGCTCCTCAATCAAGTGCTCTTCTCTAACACGTCCGAGTCCAACGGGGCCTGCAAACCCCCCTTCCTCTTCTATATCGTTCATTGGCGTACGTATCGTTGACCTACGTAAAGGGCTCTCTTTGGCGGCGTGGAGCTTCCTTAACAGTGGCACTTCCTTCGTCGTACCAGACTGCGATCCGTTATTGGCCATAAGTAAGGGCTGTCTCGCTGAGCTAAGAAGAGCGCTAATGGGAGAGCCAGGCTGCACGGCCTTTTGGAACTCTTTCTCCTGCTGAGCAACACTCGAGGTTATTGTCTTGATGAGTTCGGCTGACGAAGCAGGTGCTTTCGGGACGGTGATCGACGTCTTTTGGTCCTCGTCCATGAGTGCATAACGCCTTAGCCGTCTCAGGTTGCTCTGTGATTGTGTACGCGTGATATTACGGAAGTCGGGTGGCCCATCGTGTGCAGAAGTTGGAATATAAGACGGAACAAGGCCCTGGGTGAAGAAGGGATGCTCTACAATTTCATGTAATGTGGGACGCTCTTGTGGGTTCGGTGTCAAAATCTGCTGGATGAGGACTTGGACGTGCGCAGAGATCCTGCGTTCGGGGGGGAAATCATACTCGTTGTTGCGAATGCGCTTGTAAATTTCTTTGACCTCGGATGTTTGGAATGGCGGACGGCCAATTACAAGGGTATACAGGATGACACCGATAGACCAAGTGTCTACTTCGAAACTGTGGCCGTTAACGGTGTCGAAGAGGACTTCTGGCGCAATATAATTGGGTGTGCCACAAATAGTCTTCTTGCGCTCGCCAGGGTTCTCGATGAGGGCAGCGAGCCCAAAGTCACCGACCTTGAGGTTCATATTGGCATCGAGGAGGAGGTTGCCCAGTTTGAGGTCGCGATGTATGACCTGGTGGGTGTGCATGTAATGGCATGCACCCATAAGCTGGACCATATAATAGCGGGCCTCAGGTTCAGTGAAACGACGACGCCGACGAAGCAACTCCATGAGCGACCCGCTGGGACAGAGCTCGAGAGCCAGGTAGACATGCTCTTCATCCTCGAAACAGTCATGAAAGCGTACAATGTTAGGATGCTCAAGGGAGCGATGAATCTTAATTTCTGCGTACAACTGCAAGGGATTAAATACGGCCATTTGGGCGGTTGGGACTCTTACTTTGGTTTTAGCCTTTTTGGTCTTTAGTGACGATTTGGAAACTACTTTACACGCAAGACGAGCGCCGCTCGCTTCTTTGACTTCGTATACTCGAGCGAACCCGCCCTATATACAGTATAATGGGAGACAATTAAGTCAACACTGACACACATACCTCGCCCAGAAAGCCTACTCGGCTGAAGACTGCTGTACCGTTCTTATCGCGAATTATCCTTGGCGGGGAAGGGGGAGTGACCTTTGCAGTCTGACGAGGCAAAGGTGGTGACGGTGGTTGTTTCTCTGGTGGTTGTGGCTTGAGGGGTAACTGTTGTTGGTGGTTGACAGCATTGGAAAACGGGTGTCGCCTTGAAGAGGAACCGGCGATGGGGATTCTGTTGTAGGCCTGTGAGGAGAATGGTTGCGCAGAGTAGTGTGCCATGGCCTAACGCCAGTTGGGACACTCTGGTGGCGGGAGGACGCTCGAGCTTGTCCAAAAACGAGGCAACCGCGTTTTCAGTCACGTGATAGTTC
Source organism: Termitomyces sp. Mi166#008 (assembly GCA_018857285.1). Classification (NCBI taxonomy): domain Eukaryota; kingdom Fungi; phylum Basidiomycota; class Agaricomycetes; order Agaricales; family Lyophyllaceae; genus Termitomyces; species Termitomyces sp. Mi166#008. The sequence continues at coordinate 28,218 of JABAKA010000040.1, forward strand.
ATCAGTCACGGGACCGCGCTTCGTTGAATTGAGCGGCGCGCCACCACGCGTGATACACGTGGACAGACTTCTACTTCATCTTAATGCATAACCTTTCATGATGACTTCCCGGCTAATGTGGCATAACTCTGCCAAGCGATACAAGCTTGAAGCCCAGGCTTCAACCCTACTAGTAAAAGGTACCATAACCTGACGACGTATCCAAAAATGTAAAAATGCGGGACTTTACAGCCTATAGGAGCTATTCGTATCTTCCAATTCAGGGTACACTATATACAGCCCAAGACCTTTCAAAATCCGTTGAAAACTGAGAACTCTTCAATATGTATTTAGGCCCTCTCACGCCAACTTACGCCTGGACCCTGATATAATGGACGATCGTCAATCTCCCGATCATCATAATTGATTTTGCCTCGTAGACTGCCACACTTATGTACACCACGCACGGACCATAAGTATTCATTCTACCCAGAGCACATGAAACGTAATAATTGTCACTGAACTAGAAGCAGTTCCAATGCAGTACAGGCCAATTAAGGTCAACATGGAGCTCGCGTAAAGTCCTCTGTTATTTCATTTACCGACCCCTCGAGGGTCACCAAACAATTTATCCACCTACTCTTCTTCTTGAACTAGAGATCGATTCTAGTCCCATTCTTGTCCGTGCACTGATACCAAACGCTGCAAGGAGGGTAAAGCCCACTCGGCTCGTCCCCAGCGTCCTTCAACAGCAACGCAACAACACCATGGGGAGGCACGTCGTGCGCCGTGAACGTGCGCACCGCAGTACCGTTGTCAGTGTGTGTCCATAGATCGCGAACAGAGTACTGACGACCAGCACGGATCCATGGAGATTCTGTAAGGTTGAAGGACATCATCGCAGGCTCATTAAGGGTATTTAGCTGTAAACCGCGGTCAGTTGCGACCGGTCACGTTTGAGAAGGACGCACCAGCATGATAACGGTACCGTATTTGCTGGGGCCGCTCCAATATTGTGCGGGGTGAGTGCTGTTGCTAGTCCAGTCAGGCTGAGGGAGCGTTAGAATCCAAATGGAAAGAGACATCCATGGTACGTATCTCACATTGATACCCCAGCGAAAGGGTGAAATGCTTTTGCCAATGACATCGTCTTGGTTAATAGCAAGGATTTCCTTGTTCTTCAGTACCTCGAGAGTATCAGGTCTGATGGCGGATAGCTATGACGCCAACTATAAAGTAAGTTTACTTGTGAATTGTCATGATGTACATTGGTCCCAATCTAGGGTTGCAAAAGCGTAATTAGAAGTGAAAGGGACGAAAGAGGCAACACTTACAAAGAGGGGAGACTTCATCAGAGCCCAGGCCGTAAAGTGCGATTTTTCTTCCTCGTGGGCCAGGTTACCATTTCCGCTATACTCGTGAATCAGTTTAATCCCATTGCAACTATATAACGAAACATACAGTTGAAGCTGTACGAATATCAGTGTATACTATGTGTCATAAAAAATCAGAAGAGCTTACCATGTCAAGATCATTACGGCCTCCAAAGTCGGTTGCTTGGGTGATAAAAGAGTTGCTGGAGACATAAGCATTTCGCTCAATATGAAGCAAGAAAAACCAGATAGGACACAAACAAGTTGATGATGCTCGCAAGCGAATTCCATTCCGGGGCAATATCACCTGTTGTCTTGGAAAGAAACGTCACAGACGAACTAGCCATGAGACAACAATTCATCGTACCCGCCAGCTCTGACCCATGGTTGAAGCCCAGCTGATAAAGAAAGCATAATCAACTCTAATAGGGCGCAGACGGGAAGCGTGACACATACAGCCAGACTTGGCTCTGGTCGGAATAAATCAGACATCGACTCAGTGAGCCAACGAAAAACTTAACGTACCCATCCCCAACTGCAGAGAGAGAAAATCATGGGAGTCTTCGTTTCAGAGGCAGCAACAGTGTTAATCGCGTCAGCCATCCTTTGAAAACCTGTTGCAAGCGATGTAATGCTGGAAAAGTAAGGTCGATTGTCAAGAGAGCTTACGCCCGATGGATCCTTCACGAGTTTCGTTGTCGAAGGGGACTATAACCATATCTTTGAATTATGGCACGGCGACAAACGATGACAAGACTGACTAGCGCAGTTGTCATACCTAGATAATGATTGAGTTTCGCAAAGAAAGCCTTCAGAGTCACTGAAATAACGTTACTTCAGGTAATCGAAGCCCCAGTCATAGAAGGTTTTGGCATCCCGCATCTCGTTGCCAAAGGAACCAGGATAACCCGCACAGGTGAACCAGCCAGAGTCGCTGTACTGAACATTCCAAAAGTCGATGATGTGCCTGAATCGCATGAATTATCGAACTCACAATCCCAGCTTTACTGAATCATCGGGTTCAGCTAGCCCGTTTTGAAACAAGGAAAAAACAGGCTCACAAGCCAAGCGCGTGAATCTCGTCGGTGAGATTCTTCATGCCTCTCTTGAACCTTGAGGCGTCTATAGAACCATATATGGCTACTTCTGAGCTGAATTCTAAAGCAGGAGCAGTACCTTCAATGATAGAACCGTCGGTGGAACGAGTTTTTTCCGCGTAGCAGTCATCGATGTTGATGTAATTATATCCAACCTCCTTGAGACGACAGAATCCACAAGTGAGATGAAACAACGCATTACTGGCAGAAGAAAGATATATACTTGAAGCCCAAGAGATCTGATCAACCTCGCGTCTGTAAGGATTAAATCTTCGTCGATGTTGCACTATTAATTGTGAGCTCCAACTTGAACGTACAACGGATAGACGTACTCCATACGCGTTCCATGCTTGAAACGATACCAGATGATAAGCAAAATCAAAAATAAGGGGCGATACGTACTGTTATAGCCTAGGACTGTCGAAAGCGGGTATCAGGGCGAAGTTCCAATAGCTTACAAGTTCAAAAACGCACCAGGAAGCCGAGCAAGTTGAGTATTTGAGTTGGATGGATACAACACGCCAGCGGCGGTGTCCCACAGCTGACGGGTAAATGTCATAGCGTATAGAAAGACTTGATCCAAGAGCATAGTGAGGTAAGTGGACAAGTGGCTATTTCTCCGAAGAAAGGCCGATGACCTCGTTTTGGGCATGACGTTTACTCACAATTTCAAGTCGTTGATTTATATTAGTTCTTGCCGTTACAAACACGCTAAGAGTACTCAAGGACAATCAGTCACATGTATACTTGGTAGCAGAGACCAGAAGAGCGGTTGCTGGGATTATCGGAGAAAAGTATTATGCATGAAGATGGCACATTATTCAACAACAGGGGTATATCTGGCTCATCTAAAGTACTTGGGGAGAGTTATTACAATTTGTAGCAACAATTTTTGTTGAAGAACTCGACGTCTCGGGACAACAGAAACGTGGAAACACAATGCAAGGTAGGGAGTAGATATATATACATTTGGATTCTCGAGGTGATCACAACATCATGACATGTATGGCTGACAAGATGGACAAGGAAAGGGTCGAAAAAAAAAAGTCAAATGAATACAGATGCAACGTAGCATGGACAAGAGCGAGATGTTATTAACAAAAGGCGGGATAGAAACTGATTAGATAGTGCTGTAGCTCCCTATTCGAGGGATGAGCAAGAATTCACAGGACGACCAACACAGAGACGACTCACATATCCGCGCCTGCCAGTCTCCACTTCCTGTAGCAAGAATATTCCCTGCAGGACTTAAATCAATAGAAATCACTACAAAGCTAAATCAGCACCGAAATCTTCCGCAATCTCGAAAAACCACCCACCTGAATTTTTATGCCCCTGAAGCATGCATTGCACAATTGCCGATCTCGAATCCCAGAACTGCACTCCCCGATCCTTCGAACCAGACACCACCCACTGTCCATCATGCGACACCGCAACACTCAACACATAATCCTTATGCCCCATGAAATTCATCGTACACGGACTTCCCTTCTCTCCCTCCTTCCTCGCCATCGCCCCCGGCCCATTAACCGGGCCCGCTCCATTTGAACCCTCCTTCCTACCCTTAACACCCGGCATGAGCCCGCTCACATCCCAATACTTTAGCGTCTTGTCCAAACTGCCGCTAACTAATCCTCTCCCATCGGGCGTAAACGCGACACTATAGACGCTGTCCTTGTGTCCACGGAGGCGCTCCACAAGTTGCGCGGTGGCCACGTCCCAGATACGTACGACCGTGTCTAAGGACCCCGCAGCGACGAACTGGCCATTTGGAGAAATCGCGACGGACGTCACGCCCGCATCATTGTTGAGCGAGTCCGGGTCGTTGATAGTCAGCACCTTGGATGACCCAGTATCCATGTCCCATATGCGTGCTGTCTTATCGCCAGATCCCGAGACAATGAGGCGTCCATCAGATGAGAAGTCGAGGGAATAAATCTCCTGTTGATGTCCATCAAACACAGTACAAATGCGCTTCTTCTGAATGTCCCAGATCTCAAAAAAGGACAACATCAGCTGTCAGGCAAGTCAAATACAAAAAAATAACATACCCTGATCTGTTTGTCCTCGGCACCAGTGGCAAGGTATTTGCCGTCCGGACTGAAACAGACGCTACGAATATACAAATCGCCTGATTTCCCAGCCGTTTCGTCCGCAAGAACACTAGATATTCGAACTGATGAGACCCCAGAAAGATGGTCGTATCAAATCCACTTACCAGGTCTTTGCTCCAGTTTTCGTATCATAGATCTGGGCCGTGCGATTACATCCTGTGGCCAGGTATTTGCCGTCGTGTGAGAAGCGAACACAGCATACGACACTAAACCAAAAAAGAAAAGAATTATTTACGGCACAATGAAAAAAAAGAAGACCAGAAGGGTGTGTGTGTTTATGACAGCGAACTCTAATTAGATAGCTGACATACCTTTCATGCATAAGGGTGTGAACAAGGCTCACGTCAAGCACACGCTTAACTCCGGGATTGAAGATCGCGAACCAGTCACTACCTTCTTTCTTGAATTCGGGAGAAATGGTATGAATGTCTAGGTCGTCGGGGAAACCTGTGGAGCCGGGCTGAACGGGAACGAGAGCTCCGGAGTGAGGCGGCGGCTCCGTCAGTGTAGAACTGGACGAGCTCGGGCCTGGTGGGGGATAAGACGACTGCGGAGGGGGAGGCGGCAAACCAGGGCCGCCAGGTGCTGAAGAAGGCGGTGGTGGGAGTTTGGGCGTCATTCCTGGCCCAAGGGAGGGGCTAAAATGATCTGTCAATGTATGAGCAAAAGAAAAGTCCCATATGTTAGAAGTAAATACCTGGACGATCACTTTTAATACGGTCTTTGGGGCGCTTGGGATCCCGATCACTGAGTCCGCGCTTGAAATCAGGATCGACAACCCGATTATCTCCTCGTGCTCTATCACGTTCGCGCTCGCGATTATCGGACTCTCGTTCCCTCTCGATGCGGTCTCGCTCTCGTTCCCGCTCCCTTTGTTCCCGCTCCCTTTCCTTGTCTCGTTCGCGTTCTCTGTCCCGGGAATAGTACGGGTCATTATATGGCTGTGAGCCGGTACCAATTTGGATACCCGGAAGGGGATTTGAAGGTCCAGCTGGTCCAGAGATCCCGATAGAACCAGGACCCACGGGAGGATGAGACTGGACTCCTTGTCGTAGGGCATGCAGCTCGCTGCGCAAACGATGAACCTCTTCATCGTACTGAGTGCGGACTTTGTTGTGTTGGCTCTCGAGGTCATAGAATGATTGATGTATTTTTGTCAGTTCGCCAACTTGGGCACCAACTGATGATGATCGGCGCCAAGTTGAAAAGATAGATTGAGATGACGGGGTTACCATGAGCACACGGGACACACCTTTCGCCTCCAGCTCATCCCTCTGGCTCCGTAAAAGGCCCAACTCTGCTACCATAGCATCAAATTCATGTCGAATTGCGTCAAACGACTCATTGAGGCGTGCATGGGCCGGGTGCTGACTTGTTCCCTGAGTCGGAGGCCCTGAGGGCTGAAGAGTCCTGTGCTGTGAGATGGGGCGATTCATTGAGCATCGGTGTTGAAAAAAAGGTTGAATCAAGACAAGTCAACGCATGGCTGACCCACACGTGCCCCGGAGGTTATAATATGACACGGAAACGTCAAAAAGCGAAGGAAGCTTCGGGACAGCGTGACGACGAAAGGCTACTGCCGCCGCGGAAGCAGGGCTTGGAGCAGAAAAGGGAATATGAAGATCAGGAAATTGGACACACGTTGTAGATTGTGCTAGACGACATGGCGGACAGCGTCGAAGGGGGGAGGGATGTGGAGGGAACAGGAGAGGAGATCAAGGGGGAGAGCGGGAAAGGTGGTTGTTGATAGCGCCCTCCTTTTATAGGACGAGTTCTACGCCGGATCCTTGACAAGCTGATCACCACTTTCCCACACACTTGCCGCCGGTACGCTTTATGGTAACTGCAGTCCAGGCAACGAGGTAAAATTTTGTGCTCAACTATCTAGCTCGCCACCGACAGCAACATCTGGTGCCAATGCGGGGCAGGAAACACACATCCACATGCGGGAAAAATATGGAAACACATATGTATGACGACTACGACATTCGCGCGGGGAGAACGTGGCGCCCTGGAGGCAACCGATTTGGCTTGTTCCTGGACCCGGCAACGTCCAGTTATCCACGTAGATCGGGACCATCAGCAACCCTTGCACCTGTCATCGACCGCCGAACTGCTCCGTGCATCCAAAAAGTTTGTCGCCGTTCGCGGTTCGGACCTCCCCACATGGATCTATCCATCAGCTGAGGTCCGAGGCAGATGCTGACTGGACTTTGGCTGCACGCGCGCACTGCGGCTCTATATGGGACGTCTCAGAGCATTTCTGCCACGCACACGCCACTGGTCAGCGAAGCACGAGAAACCTCAAGGGGATCCGTTGCGTTCTGCAGCGAACCTGCCTTCTCGGCTTCTGACACGTCACGATTTTCTATTTATCCTTGTTTCCCAAAAGCTTCCCCACACAGCCACTTCCGTCTCAAACTTTAAAAATAAAAATGGACATTGACATCAAAATATCACACACAGCCCCTCCCGATCCTCAGGTCAAGATCGCATTTCTCATTTGGACGCATCGATATTCTTGATTTCAATTGACATGCACATGTGTGGGTAACTCCGAAGAACCTGCGAAAACCGTCACAGGAGCTTCAAGTGCTCTTTGCATCGCATGGGCTCCCGTCAGTGCCGTATTCCGGCCGGCGCCACATTCCGATCCAACGTTATCATGAGCCCTTCGAAAACATGTTGATTGCCCCGATGAGTCTGGTCGCATCTTTCCGTCTCAACACAGCAACAATCCCTTCGAAGCTGCCTACATCTGATGATTTCGCCGCATCATCATACTTTGCCTCGCATCCATTGAGCGGACTAAGACCCGATCACGGATCCGTTGGACATGGAGCACTCCTCAACTAAGTATGTATGTATTTTCCTTCCAAAACATCGTCTCAGACCAGCGTCACGATAACAGCTCAATTGCTCCCGAGCGTGTTCTATCGAAGCATCTTCCCATGCACCAGTGTTGCTTCGCTCCATAACGATCATGAAAATCAATAGATCGTCATTGTCAGAGATGGTACATTGTTTTCCAGGATCAGAGTTGATGTAACCCCCCGGATCCAGTTCTTATGACTCATGTCTTGCCACGTCCTGCGATGATATGCTTACGATCTCTTCGAGGCCGCGTAAACGACGGTTTACCGGCCCACTTCGACCGTATCCGCGTAGCGCGGCCACATGTCCCAGGACAGGTACAAAGACAATCGGCGATCACGGTTCTAACTTTATTTTTCTCCAATTCTGTGTGCTCCTAGTCCACATCCTGTCACAAGTATCTCGAATCGACAAATCGACACATATCACGGGATCCAATGCACACAACACATCGCAAGTACATCGCCTGTTCAATCTTAGATCCACGATCATCGACACAACTGTATGTCATACAATAACGTGAGAGATACCTTCGACTCTGTTCCGGCCGCTGCGCCAGGTGCACTGACTGTTGCTGCATTCCCCGGGAATATGGATAAGGTAGACTATCATTTGTGCCCCAAAATGCTTCTATGTCAATTACAATGTGAGCTGTCTCTCCAACTCGCATTTGTCTCCGTGACATTGTGTCTACACTGATCTCGGGCCGTTCCGTTATCTACAACACTACACACCAAAAGTGCTGATATCTTTCACAGTGGTCGTCGTAAACCACATCAATCATTGCGAACCTCTATTTATCATCACAGTCCCTATAGCGCTCTAAAGAGACCGAAGACGGTGTGCAACGCGTAATACTCCTATCAAACCGCTCCCAGTTACAGGAGCGTTTTAGGCTTCTCTCGTGAACGACAATATGACGCAGCACACACCGTGCGTAGATCTTCATCGGCCACTCTCCCGAAGTGGCAACATCAAAGTTACCTTTTTCCAGTCGTCATTGCTCACCTGTGCCGATGATGTTTCACTGGTGATACCCGGGAAAGTGATCCGGGTCTCTAGGCAAATGGTACTCAGCCTTTCTCACCACTTAATTGTAACGATTATAGCCTAAGCCTTGCATGTTCCACGTGGACTTTTCACCCCAGCTAGCCTTGTCCCACGTTGTCGAGCATCAATTAAGTCTATTTGTACCCGCATACTCAATAGCCCCGGTTCAATTGGTAAGAACTCACGTCCCTCTCACAATCCTCACCAAAATCTGATAATCAGTTTCTTCATTTATACGTTCACACAGCAGGCGCAGCAAGTGTGTAATTGTCATTGCTCAGTGTTCAGTACTTGTATCCCGACACACACGGTATATCCAACGGCCTTCCGGTAGGAAATCTATTCACAGGCCGCAGACACCCTAGCCTTCGGAGCCCACGCTACCCTCTTAAAACTCGTTCTCTTTCCCTGTTTCTAGACTTCGAAGAAGCCGTACAGTGATTTGGGTCACTGTTTTCCGTGGCTACCTCTGATTACACAACATTCTTCTCGCGGATGCACTGATATACAAATTTACAACCCTTTACCCTCGGAGGAGAGTTTATTTGTTGATTGTAGCACACTGCAGATGGTGTGATGCTGCTGAAAATCACTGAAATTATATTTTCGCTGTTTATTTTACGCGTAATGACGCGCACATTGGCAACCCTACACAGGTTTCTTTTTGCAAGTATTGCCCCAGTATAGTATGGACGCAACCGTTGATAGACCACGGAATCAGTCGTCAACAAACCAACAGGGATATCCAAGGTATAATTGGTGATGTGTCAGGTCATCACCTTCGTCTTCCATGAAAGGCACGGTGATTTCCTTCCTGCAAATTTCCTGGGTGGGAAGAACTCAATGGTACAAGGGCTTCGCATTTATCCGAGGTCTTATACGGTCCCGTCATTCTGTATGGTGCCATGATTCATTCTTTGATCATAAACCTCGTTCCACTACGTTGGGCGTCCCCAGAGCTACTCCCTAGCATCACGAATTTTGGAGGAGGCGCTAGTTCTGATTCTGATCCTGTCCTCAGGGGTGGGCAATTCCTAGCCATATGGAATCACCGAGCCTGAACTCTGTTTTAAGGGCATCAAAATTCATGTATTGGTGTCTCGATCAGTGAGTCAAAGAATTGATGAAAATTATGATCTAGCCTGAATCTGCTGTCAGCCGAGATCAATAGCTTTTAGAACTAATTTTTTGATGTGTCACCGCCACCAAGATTCTGAGCTCTGGAGTTGTCCTAGCGTCTAGTTAGTGCAGTTCTTCCTACACTTTTGCAGTTACTTATGTTGTTGTGGTATTCGATGCAAAAGCTTTGCTCACACATTTGAAACGAGGACGTACTCTTCCTGGCGCTCTCGACATAGAATGCACGTACTCTGATTTAAGCTGTATGAATTAATTTCTGAAGAATTCTGCAAATCGTAATAACCTCAGACAATCCCTATGGGTCTAATAAATGCTATGGCAGTCATTCGCCCATGGTCACATGGATCAAGGACTTTTCTAACACCTATCATGTTGCTACATCACGGTTCGTCTATCTGTCTATGCCCTGACAATGATTACTTGTGTCTGATGTTGTCATTCCTTGATAGATACCCAGGTGAGTTCTACATTGACTGCCCATCATCAGTCATATATACCACAACGGATTGGTTGGTAACGTGTATAGGAAATAATCCTTCCTTTGGTTCCAAGAATATTCTGTGAATTGCTCGCCCTCCTTCGTTGAAAAATTGCCGGCTGGATGGAGGTAAGATCGGCACTTGTGTCTTGATACACTGGTAGGTACCTCGACAAAAGTTAAGCGACGTTCTGGCAATACCCCAATTCCGGTCTAATCCCAGACCAAGACGTATTTAATGGAGGCGACGCAGGATTGAAATGGTCAGGGACTTTGCTTGTTGTGAAAACTGAACTCTCATTTTAGCTTGGCACGAGGCTAGGTGTTCAATGTTCCCGTCCATGATCACTATCATTCTGATCGTACCTGCTGATCTAGCGTTCCTGTTTTTATTTTACTTTTTACACTTTTTACACTAATACTCTCCAGATCTCGTTACTTACCATTCATTTCTTTAACTCTCTTTGTCAATCCGATGTCCATCCCTAGAGTTTCACACTGAAGACATGTTCTACGTACTGTGAACTTGGTGTGAATACGGTTACTTGCGAAGGTCAAGTGCCCTTCGCGAACAAGTGCCGACCATCTCGCTCCCGGGTTTATTGTAGAATGCACCACAGGGAAAATGTGTTGTGAATTGTCATAATAAAGCACAGCCTAGGCCTATTGCACCACATGTTTCGACATACTGGCAATGGTCAATGACATCGAATACATATGGCCCAACCAAGCGCGCAAATCACTCAAGGACACAAGACGCACAAAGCTTATGTCTGATTACTACATAAGTACGGGTGATTTGATTCCTGTAAAGATTTGTCGTCGGCATCCAGGTCACTTTTTACCGCGTTCTATTAATATTCTTGACTCTCGGTCTGGGTCCAGGATCGTGACCAGTTGGAGCCGTTTCTAGTTTCCGTGTCTCACGATGAAACCATCTTATAACTCGAGCTGAGGTAAAGGATTATCCCACCCCAAACATGACTTCAACCGCCACCACCCCACAAGTCCAAGGTGTAGCCGCTGCCCTCGCCTCAGTCCCCCCGGTGCGGACTGCGTTATCTCAATTCAGTCTCGTCAACCGTGTCGCCCTCATTACAGGAGGACACCGCGGTATCGGCCTTGAGATTGCGCTCGCATTGGCCGAAGCAGGCGCAATCGTTTACTGTCTCGATCTTCCAAGCAAACCTGATCAAGATTGGCTAAAGGTTCAAGCCTACGCAGCACAACTACCGTCATTGAGCGGAAACTATCGCGGCAGGCTTGAGTACGTCTCTGGGGATGTCACAGATCAAGCAGGAATTTGGAAGATCGCAGAGGAGATCGCCATGAAGGAGGGGCGTCTCGATGTCTGCGTTGCGAACGCCGGTATCTTACGAAGTGCTGAATGCCTGGAGTATCCGGGGGAGGAATTCCGAAAGGTTCGTCACTAGAGTGATCTTCGACAACATTCATTGACCGTTTGCAGCTCATGGACATTAATGTGAATGGAGTCCTCTTCACTGCACAGGCGGCGGGGAGGCAGATGGAGCGCCTCGGAATCAAGGGAAGCATCATCATGATTGCGAGCATGAGCGCCAGCATCACCAACCAAGTATGTGAATAGTGTTTGAAGCCGGAGAAAGCTAAGACGTCTTACTCGCCTGTAGAACCAGCACTGGGTTGCCTATAACACGAGCAAATCCGCCGTAGCACAAATGGCGCGTTCTATGGCATGTGAGCTTGGAATGAAGGGCATCCGTGTGAATACAATCAGCCCAGGCTACATCTACACACAGTAAGATATTGCTGTATTTGAACAGGCGATTCGCGGCAGCTAACTTGAAATCAATAGAATGACACGCAACTTCCTGGATACCAAGCCCCACCTTATGGCCGAATGGTCTGCACAGAACCCCTTGGGCCGCCTCGGACAGCCCGACGAGCTTCGTGGAGTAGCACTGTGGCTCGCAAGTGACGCTTCGACTTTCTGCACTGGAAGCGAGTAAGCGACATTCGCATTCTACCATGCGTTTAGTCAATCCTGATTGATTGATTGTCCAGCATAATCGTCGATGGTGGACACCGCGCTTGGTGATCGAAATACCCTTGGTGAAGGACTGAAATGTACGAAGTCGGCCATCGTTTTGGAGTGAAAACCAATGTATAATAGTTCTCTCCTTCTATATGTGTCTTATGATCTTGGCAAAACTTCAGCAATGAGCAGAGCAGCAGGCAACAGATGAAATTCCATGCCTATTTCGGAGTACACTGAGCCTCCAAAGCTCGTAGAGCTTCGATCACCTCAGTATGTATTTTGCTCCGACTAGAGTCCTGGCCGAATTTCGCCCTCATCATTGTCTCAACCTCCATTGCTGGTTTCAACAGACCGGCTGTCACGAACCCCCGGATGACGCGTTCGTACATCGACGGGCGGGCCTGAACGCACATTGCCCGCCCATTAACCAACGTCATCTCCATCTTCCCCGACTCAGCGTGTCTGAGAAGCGCAAGTGCCTTTTCTGCACGTCCCGCATGCGCTAGAACCCCTGCTAGCGTCTCCACCTCTTTCGAGTATGGAGCTTTGCCGGAATCTTTTAGGACACGGACTGCGTCATCGGGAGCACCACATTCGCCGAACGATGCTATAAACGCAGGACGAACGTTGTAGGCTTCAGCATGGTCAACCCTCTCCAAGCCATACGCATCGTACAAGACCCGCAGTGTAACAAGAGGCTCTTGGAGGGTAGGTATCAAGCGGATTATCGACTTGAGCACCATCCAGCGCTGAGAGAGTATAAATTCTGGCGATGCAGCCGGAGGGATAGTAAACCGATAGAGAGACGTGATAGCTGACAGTGCGTTAGAAAAGAGACTCGGGAGCTGTGCCTCGGTATTGAAGTGTGCAAGGTAAAGCTTGAGGACCTCGTCGTAACTTCTCTGGGTCAGGTGATATCTGAGCTCACCCTCCAACCACGGGATACCGCAACTCAGTCCCGCGACTAATGCTCGTTCGCGAAGCCACTGTACGATGCGCGAAGCACCGCCTACCTTACGGAGGCGGGAAAGGAAAACAGTGATATTGGAGGCGAAAAGCTCATTCGAGTCTCGAAGCTGACGGTTGATAAACCGAACTTCGACAGCCATGCTATGTCGGGAGAGCGCAGAGACCGAGGGGGACTGTCCTTTTGCGTTCGATGATTTTCGGGGACGTCGAGGAAATGCCTCAACGTCACCGGAGGGAGTTGTTGATCGAGGCTGCCAAGAATCTTGAGGATGAACTCGTCGGTCTAACATTGATAATTCTTCCATACGTCCGGCATGGCGTAAGGCATTGTTGAGAAGTGTGCGAGTGCTGGTGGTAAGCTCAAACTGTGGATTTTTTGTCAAGATGGCCATTGCATTAGACAGCCATCCCGCTTGACAGCAAACTTTAATCGAGAGGTCGCGGAAGTCATTGACCGTGTCTGACAAATAAGGTGTAGCTGCCGTATATAGGGTAATTGCCTGCTCCATCTCACGCAACCAGATGGCTCCAACGTTGGCAGATGCATATCGAATTAGGACAGGGAGCGTTTCATTCACCATGGGCTGAATGTAGCCTTTGGTTGCAGCCATTATTCCGAAGAGCAGAATGACAGGAAAGCGGGTCGAAGGGGAGGCAAACAAGATGCGCCTGAGGTCGCGAAAATGGTCTGCGTCGGTTTCCAACAAAGGTCGACGGGACTGATCCATCGGGTCACACGCCGGGATAAGGAAGAACCAAGTTTTGAAATCCGATATGCTAGCCCGGATGTTGTCCCATCGCAGACAAGAAATCGCAGCCTGCTCATACACGGGGTGAGGTGTAATTTCGACCCCCTCATGAATGAGATGGATACGAAGCTGATCTGCAGCAGCAAATTTTCGAGTTCGAACAAAATTCACCAGTTTTGTATTCAGATGCTTGGGTGAATAGCCGGCTTTCTTGAAGTATAACTGTGGTACCGCTATATTTTCGGACAGTAGATGCTTCACAGCGGACTTTGAGTAGCATGAAGTATTCCACCGCGCTCTGGAGGCCGGGGTTCTGGGATGTTGGAATAATCGACTAAAATGATCAGTGAATGACGACGCGAGACGAGCATTGTACAGGATGCTGCATCTCATGACATACTACCTGGGTATAAGAACTTATGACAAGTAAAAAAAAGAAAGGAGAGATGAAGACTCACCAGCACAGAATGATAAATCGGTCAACGAACGTGAACGACTGTCTGGGTAATTTTGCTCTACGTCACACCTGTGACACATTTGTCCTCCGAGTCGACCACTGCCGTGGCTCCTGATTTTAAGCTTTGACGTTAATTCTGGGCCTGCATGGTTATCTTGTTGGCGACATACGTTCTTCTTGTGGATCTTCCCACTCTCACATGCTCGCAGATTTGTGAAACCTCATCTCGTGCCGTGTGAAAATTTCCGAAGTTTATCCGCCACTCGAATTCCCCATATTGAACCCTCCTCTTCCCCTTTACTCCATAAGAGAGGACTTCTTCGCATTTCCATGTCAGAGATACCTATTGAGCTCGATGCATGCCGCGATACGCTACGAAAACAGGTGCCTGAGGGGTTTGTCGTCCCTACCGTTGGTACAGATGGAGCCACTCCTGCCAGTAGTACCGAACGCCTGGATAAGACCAGAAAGCAGATTTTGACAGGTCATTTACAATTTTTCGCGTGTTGCGTACCCTTGTTCCTTGCAGGGTGGAACGACGGCACCCTAGGACCGCTCTTACCACGGATCCAATCAGTATATCATGTGAGTCAGTCAACTCTCTGTTCTACGAGAGCCTTAGCTTTTCTAGGTTAACTTCACTATCGTATCACTATTGTTTATTTTATCCTGCGTGGTTGGTTAGATCGCCTGGATCTTCTCTCTATAATATCCTGAGCCTCAACTTCAGGGCTTTGTCGGTGGCGCACTAATGAATGTGCCATTGTCGGACAAATTCGGATTTGGAAAGGTAAACTAATATTGTGTTTTATTTGGAGTGCTTATTTTTCTGGTCTTAGGTCATCGTGCTAGGTATTCGCTCCGACTGTCCAGATATTGAGTTGGGCTTATTGTCTTCCTGAGGCTCGATTTTCCAACTCGTCGCTTTCTCACTCATGGCTCCTGCCCTTCCATTCCCGGTACTTGTTGTATCCTATGCGATTAACGGTCTTGGAGTCGCCATGCAGGTGATCGTGAACTCTGGAAGCCACGCTCCTCCGAATTTACTGTAGCTATAGGATGCTCAAGCTAATGGATTTGTCGCAAGCTTCGACACAAATGCAGAGGCAAAGATGGGTATCCTTCATGCTGTATATGGTGTGTCCACCTGCAATCATGGCTTCGGATTAAGCAATGAATCTACAGGTGCGGGTGCGCTCTGCTCTCCAATTGTTTCCACGCAGTTCGCACAGATGAAACATTGGTCTTTCTTTTATCTTACATCCTTGGGACTCGCTATCATCAATACTATCGTGCTTGTTTATATTTTCCGATTCAAAAGTCAAGATGGTGAGGCAAGCTTCCCGATGAAACATTCATAGCACTGAATGTCCCTTTTTTTCCAGAATGCCTTAGGGAAGCAGGGCAGGTGATACCGGAGCGCCTCACTACTGAGCAGTCCACCAACGACAAAAGCACATTCCGACAAATCCTTGGCCATAAAACTGTACACCTGCTTGCATTCTACATTCTTGTATATGTCGGCGTCGAGGTCACGATCGGAAGTGAGTCCTAAATCTTCGCCTATGTATGAATTGACTCATGTGTCCGTTCCCAGGTTGGATTGTCACCTATATAATCCAAGAAAGGCATGGTGGTCCCTCGTCCGGGTATATTTCCGCAGGTTTCTTTGGTGGTAAATATCAATGTAATCAGTGATATCGCGTCTCTCTCAACTACTTACTCCAGGTCTCATGATCGGCCGCCTAGCTCTTCTTTGGGTCAATGAGAAGGTCAATTCTATGTTCGTCTGAAAGAAACCACCTCTCAAGTTCCTCACTCCATTAGGTGGGCGAACGGCGTGTCATCTTCCTTTATGTCCTCCTCGTCATCGGGTGAGCCCTCTCTTTCCCTTTGTTCTAAGAAAGATAACTGATCATCCTACCTGCACCAGACTCGAAATTGTTGTTTGGTTTGTGCCTTCTCTCATCGGTAACGCCGTAGCTGTCTCATTCGTTGGCGTTCTCCTCGGGCCCATGTACCCCCTGGCCATGAACCACGCCGGTCGCGTTCTGCCACGCTGGATCCTCACTGGGTCCATTGGTTGGATTGCCGGGTTTGGCCAGGCTGGTAGTGCCCTCGTGCCCTTCATGACTGGAGCAATATCCAGCAAATATGGTATCAAGAGTCTGCAGCCACTGTGCGTGCTTATCCTTCATGGTTCAATTAATTCTTTTGATCATTCATCCCTTAGACTGGTGGCGATGATGGGGGCATTAATTATCATGTGGGCCATCGTCCCAAGTCACCGCCGTATAGATTAAACGCTACTTTTCATTGACGGGTCGTAGAGTCTCCCTATCAGCTACAGGTGTCGTCATTGGAAGCCCACGACGCAGCACGATCACAGTCTTGCATTCTTCGATTCGTAACCCACTTCCAATTTTTCCCTTGATCTTTCAGACAGAGTTTTGTAACTTGAGACATGAGCCTGTGTTCTCAAATTTCAACATTCCAGCGAATACATAGACTGTTGAAACTTGAGTATATACTTTTGCCTAATCGACGACTCAAATACCGATCCATGTGTAATCGGGCTTCTATTCAAGCCTCCATTTGACCTGCACCCTCGCCGTCTTTTTCCTGCATGTTCAACTCGTCGCCGAAATCCCGTCGAACAACTGATCATAAGTATTGCTGATATCCTACTCTCTCACATAATCGCCCATAAGTGGAACCTCGTCCCGGGCCGCCTTCCGGTACTACATTGCTCCATTTGCATTTCCCATTACTTGACTCCACCAAAGGAAGCTTTTCACCCTCTCTATGTTTGAAAACACGCTTGAACTCGAGGTGCGACGGGAGACTTTGCAAAAACAGGTTCCAGGAGAGTTGTTGAGTCTCCTAGAGGCTGTTGACATGGATGAGGGAGATGTTCCTACCGTGGAGCGCCCGGCCAAGACGCAACAGCAAGTTATGACAGCCCATAGACAACTCGTTGCACTGTGTGTCCCGTTGTTCCTTGCAGGGTGGAATGATGGTACCACAGGACCACTCCTCCCAAGGATTCAATCCGTATATAATGTACTAGAATCATTCTCAAGTCCGTTTCTCAAGACTTAAACTAATATTTTCAAGGTCGATTTTATCATTGTGTCGCTAATATTCGTCTTTGCCTGTGTGGTAGGTCATACTACCTCTGTTTTCTTGCTTCACGTCCTTCCCTGATTCCTAATGTATAGGGCTTCTTCAGTGGATGCCTGATAAACGTGCCACTTTCGGACAGACTAGGATTTGGGAAGGTAAAGTCAATAGAATGCATTTATATAAGTAAAGTTTAAAAAAAAACTCACTTCAAAGAGCCTAGGTTATTGTTCTAGGTATTCATTGCAGCCTGTGGAAGGAACAGAAAGTTAGATTGATATCCGTTCTTGAGGTTCCGCATTACAAATAGTCGGTTATACGCTCATGGCCCCTGCACTTCCATTCCCCGCATTTCTAATAGCATATGTGATCAACGGTGTCGGAGTCGCCCTTCAGGTGATCGTGTTGCTCAATAATCAAGACTCTTCTAAGTTTGTTCGGTGACAGGATGCTCAAGCCAATGGATTCGTAGCGAGCTTCGACACAAATGCAGAGGCTAAAATGGGTATAGTGCATGCTGTATATGGTGCGTTCGCCGTCAACCACGAAAATTTCAGAATAAATGATGAATTGATAGGAGCGGGTGCACTTTGCTCTCCTCTTGTTGCCACACACTTTGCGCAGCAAAAACACTGGTCTTTCCACTATATTGTATCCTTAGGCCTCGCTGTCGTAAACACCATTGTTCTCATTGGTGTTTTTCGATTCAGACGCCAAGATGGTAGGAAAGAGCTGTCACAAGGATGACTGATTACACTGACAACTCTCTAGATTGTCTGAGAGAAATTGGGCAAGTGATACCCGAAGACCTGACCGAGCAGTCAACCAACGAGAGTGAAAAATTCCGTCAGATTCTGAGTCATAGAACTGTCCAGCTACTTGCATTTTACATTCTTATTTATGTTGGTGTTGAAGTCACGACCGGCGGTAAGGCGTCCTTGTTCGTGTATTGGTCATTTGGCTCCAACGTAATGCCTAGGTTGGATGGTGACTTACATCATTCGGGAGAGACATGGTGGCCCCTCATCGGGGTATATTTCAACAGGCTTCTTTGCCGGTGAGAACTAAAGAACTCTGACCTATCGCTTTTCTTTCAACTCAGCTAGGTCTTATGACCGGCCGCGTCGCACTCCTTTGGGTCAACGAAAAGGTCAATATCATAGTTGCTTGAAAGCAATCGCATGAAACTTCTTTTTATCAGGTTGGCGAACGGCGCGTCGTCTTTCTTTACGCCCTCTTGGCCATTGGGTCAGTCCTCCCTCCCCTGGACAATCAAACACAGTTGTTTGACTACCTGGACTAGTCTGGAATTTGTCATTTGGTTCGTCCCTTCTCTTATTGGTGACGCTGTTGCTGTCTCCATCATTGGCCTTCTTCTTGGTCCCATGTATCCCATTGCCATGAACCATGCTGGACGCGTCCTTCCACGCTGGATCCTCACTGGCTCCATCGGCTGGATAGCTGCATTTGGCCAGACAGGTAGCGCGATCCTGCCCTTTATGACTGGCGCTATCTCCAACAAGTATGGCATCAAGAGCATGCAGCCTCTGTACGTATCCACCTTTATTCAAGTTGTGTCTTGACCTCTTACTTTCTTTGGCCATTCAACCATTTTAGTTTGGTGGTGATGATGGTGGTAATGGTGATAATGTGGGCTATTGTCCCAAATCATGAAGCCAAAACTCAGCTTCATCACTTTCAAACCGTGGATTCGTACAGCAGGACATAGGGTTAGTACCTGTCCTTGACAACTCACGAGCGACACAACTACGTACACCTTGCACGACCTTTGCTGAATCATGCCCCCTTCTCTCCGTTCATATCCGTCATCTAGAAAAGAATTTTGACATGTCTAAAGTACACACTCTCCCAAGTGTATTTACAATATCGTATCCTTACCCCAAAAATTTGACTACCCTTTGATGATTGATGGTTCCGGTGTATTCAAATTCCTCTTCCCTTTCGTGTCCTCCGCATAGTTTTCGTAAAAGTTAATATCGTCCTTGTCCGTGATATCTGGGTCTGCAGGGCCTCGCCTCCCCGGCCCATCCCAGAAATGGAACGCTTGACTGTGCACACCATAGGAGGCGGGAACAACCTCGATGAGATCTCCGCGCGCAATTTCGATTGCCGGTATTTCGGATGCAGGGAGCCCAATAAGGTATGCCAACATGCACCGGATAACGGACGCATGCCCGACAATGAGCAGGTCCTCTTGCTCCTTCTCCAGCTCAATCAACACGGGATCAAGGCGCACTGCGACGCGACATCAAATCAACCCACATCATTAGAATACCAGAAAACAGGCGCACCACTGAGGTCATGATAGCTCTCCGCACGTGGAGCCCGGAATGCGTATGGGTCCTTCATGAAGCGTGCCCAGTCCTCTGGATAGTATTTCTTGGCCTGCACAGGTGAGAGGCCATCCCATATACCCGGATTGATCTCGAGCATTTGAGGCTTCTCTACAACCTTGACGTTCAATGGAGAGCCCGAAGCCTTTGCTACCGTCGTCTGACCCATGCTCGAGATGGCAGAGGTCGGCTCGGGAGATGAAGCCACTGGAAGGCCATCGACGGCATTCAACATCTGTGCGGTGGCTAGGAAGGGATACGCGGTATGATTTGCACGGCGGCGGGTCGAGGTCCAGATCTAACAATAATTTAAACTTTAATGACATATGATAAGAGGAAATTGAGGCACGTACAACGAGCTTGCGCTCACTTGGGTCAATACCGCGTTCCTTAAGGCTCTTAGCACGGCGCTCAAGAAGAAAGTCTTTGAGACGTTCAGCATATTCCCATCCAGCGGGTGAAAGATCTGAATCGGCCTTGTAGGAGTGCTCTATTAAAGACTGTCCAGACTAGAAAGACCTTAGTGGTTGTGAATCGAGGTGAGAAAGACATACTCTAGCGAAATATATTGTGCGAAAGCGATTGTGAATGTTCATTAGGAAAAAAACAATCCTTGACTACCAGTCGTTTAGTAGATGTTCAACCGATAGCCCATGTCAGCTGAGACGCACTTGGAGGTATCCTTGAATATTCTAACAAGACATGAGTCGCATTTCCGGCGATTGTCCGATTGAACGTACATTTAACTCTATTTTCTCGCCAACCTGCAAAATGCATTGTGAGCTGTAGCAGACATCAAAATTAAGTGGACTTGCATTTATTATTCGAATATACGGCCATGTCCTATCATCAATCGTCTCATAGTACATTTCATGGTCATGTATACGCTTGTAATAGTCTTCTACCGCTTTATTAGGGTCCCATCCACGATACTGTCTCTAGGTATCAGTCCATACGGCAATCATGACAAATGCTAATACGTGCGTCGGGCGAAGATATCTTGACACTCCTAATATTATTCTCAATAATCTCCTGATCATCACACGTCGATTCTGACGACAAGGTTGAATAACAGGAATCACCTGGACGATGGGGACTCACCGAGTAGCACAACATGAATTCCAGCCTTATCAAACTTCTCTGCCAGCGCCTGTCGCGTAGCCTTCGAGCCATTGTTCGCGTCATATATTACGACCTGTCCTCCACCTTCAAAGAAATCCCAAATCAGTTGTTCACAGCCCGTCGAGACTTTTTTCCTCAACTCCTTTGTCTCGGGACTCTTATCGCCTGTTCAAGATACCATCACATCACCTGACATCGTAGAGTTTTGCCTACGCACCAAGTGTGAAGTAGTCTGAAGGTACTTTCTGCCCAGCGCCCAGGATCTTGCGGCGATAATCACCCAACGATACCACCTGGGTCTTGACTCCCATCCACCGCAGATATCGTTCAAGTGCACGTGAGATATGTGTCTTGCCTCGCGCAGGCAGACCTATCGTAAGGACCAAGATCTTTCCCGCATGGAAGAGTAACCCTGAGGCCGTGGTATAGAGAGGGGCGACCATGGTACCACTGGGACCGAGGTAAGTGGAGACAAATATATAACATGCAAATAGATAAGATAAGATGCCGTAAAATCATGCGAATGTTTAATGCGTGATATAATTGGGAAGTATAGCAAAGTGAGAGTCAAGAAAAGGTCGCGGTCCAAGGGCGAAGTCAGATACCAGTGAGGCCAGACATATCTGCTGCCGCACGATAATCCTCCATCTCTTTGTCAAGTTGATCTACTGTGATAGCAGCGCGCTTCTTGATTCGCTTGGGCCCTTTCTTTTGGCGTATACGTCTTGGTGGAATAGGTATAGCAGCGTTCGAAGGAGGTATAATTTGTGTCTGGCTTCGAGCTTTCTGAGCTTGAGGTGATCTACATCCATAACCGTTGAGTCCAGGTACAGCATTGATTTCAATAAGACGAACATTCTCGCGCCGTTAGCCGCAGTGGGTTGCGCGTTCGCCGGGTTTCCAATCCTATTCAAAAGTGACGGTGTCGGTGGTGGTCCCGTCGGTGCTCCGGGTAATGGTGTCCCTTCTGTTATGATTTCAATCTTCAAGGGTCGCCCTGAGTAATGCCTTAATATCACGTTCATGCTCCACATCGACATAAAGGGCTTACTTCCATCCACAACCTTTCCATCATATTTCTGCTTGGCTAGCATTGCGTCGCCCGGGCGCGCAAAGCTTACAATGGCCATTCCTTTCGAATGGCCCTGCGAGTTGTAAACCAAGAAAGATTCCCTCAGCGGCCCTATTGTTTTTCGAAATAGCTCCTGTTTGTCGATGAGCGCTCAGTGTTGGCACAAGAGAAAGGGACTTTACCTCTACTTCCGATTCCTTAACGTCAAAAGGAAGTCTGCTCAGGAAGATCTTACTTCCTGGATCGAGCTGGACCTGTTTCCCTTTTCCAACTGAACTAGGGCCTTGGTCTGGGACGTTTTTCCACGCGGGAGCTGCATGACCGGCATGATTGCCTAGGAGCTGGCGTTTGGGACCATGGAACGTGTTCAATCGAGCATAGGGATGAACATTCATCGGAGGACGCGAGTACGCAGACATAGTGGATTTCGGCTGAAAGCGTCGACGCGGTGTGCAGGGTCTTTCAGAATAAATATAATGACAAATACTGTGCATCACTTGCCCCGATTTCGGACTTTTTCCATTCCCTCCTTTCAAGCTATAAGAGTGAGTGCAGTAATAACTTTTCGTGACGATGCACTATATTGGGGCTGCTTTTATTCAATTGGGTACTTGTTTTTTTTAACTCGGTACTTGTTTTACTTATGAAGATTGGCTGACACTGGCATGTCCAAAACCAGCGGCATGAAGTATTAATGGACAGTGAGGCGCAGTGCGACTTCTCAACACTGTCAAACGACATTGAAAACCATCAGCAGCAGTCCCGGATCCGTTATTCGACTCTAGCAGTGCTCTATATTTTGGGGTGATTTTCCGAGGTTAACATTGCAGGGCCGTACGGCACGTTGAATGCACATGCTACACATGAGTACCCTCGGAATGAGACATCCGGACAGGGTTTCGTGTTTATATCTAAGCTCGAGAGATGATTTGCACATTCTATCCCTTCCTATTGCTGAAGACCTTGACGGGCAAGACCATATCACTCCTGAGGTCGTCGCTACGTTCTTCTCTACCTCGACGAATACCCACGTAGAGGCTTTGGCACTCACTCATCTCCACTCCTAGTCTAATGACGGCCCTCTTGACCGTGAACTACGGAACACTGTGGTTGACGTACCACCTGCGATATACGGGTCAAAAAATCGCACGCGGAGACTATCGCGAACTACAACGACAGACTCTCTAATACTCCCCAAGTCAAAAACTGAACCTGTGTCTGTTAAACCTACCATAGAACTTAACCTGACCCCCCAGCATTCTCAAACCGGCGGAGCCGACACTTCTCAAGGCGGGAAGGTGTCGGGAACACCCTCGATATCATCCCCGGAACAAGCGCGCAGCCATAAATTTGCTCTTATCCATCTTATCACACTTTATTGTGCCCCTTTTGGAGCAATGTACGTTGACGATTCAAGTGACAATCCCGACTCTGACCAGCTTTTGAAATCGATGATTTGGTCGTATCGCTATATTTCGTATCAAATTGTGTGGTAGGTGGTTTTTATGCCCTCTAGAACATGTGGCCAGCTATTCACGCAAAGTGCAGGGATTCATACTGGGTGGCACATTGAATATATACCTCAATGGAAAGATTGGCTTTGGCAAGGTCTTATCCTCTTCGCCTCGTTGATTTCTTTTACTGACTTTGATAATATTCATAGTGTATTGTGATAGGTTATTCCTCCCTTACTATTTTTACTCGTCCATCGATCATTATGTCACAGGCACTACCCTGCAGCTCATAGTCTATATAATTCAAGCTCCTGGCCCTCCTTTTCCAGTGATGGTGTTCGTGAACTTCATTACTGGCTGTGGCCTCTCATTACTGGTCTTTCATCTGTCCTTCTCCGTCCTTGTCGACTCTGATACGAAGTCTTATTTACCTTGATAGGACGCTCAATTTGTGAGCAGTCTATCGCAGGACATGGAAACAAAGCTCGGGTTTTTACACGCTTCATATGGTAAGCCTTCACATCCACAATTTACAAGAGAGCACCAACTGAATCCGCTCGCATTCAGGTCTCGGCGCGTTTACCTCCCCTTTCGTAGCTATCTACTTCTCGAACCAACGCCACTGGTCTTTCCACTATCTCTTTTCTGCCGGCCTAGCGGTCCTCAATACCGCTGCGCTTACCCTTATTGAACGTGTGTACTCCTTTTGCTTAAAACAAATTACATGTCTTTCAACTGCGTTATGTAGCTTTATTAGAGGAAAGCGGACAAGCTTCACAAGAGCCTTTCCATCCCAACCAAGTTGCACGTCAGAGTACTTATCACCAGGTGTTCAGCCTGCGGGTGGTCCATATTCTGACCGTCTTAACTGTGATTTATGTTGGGGTTGAGGTCACTCTTGGAGGTTCGAGGGATCACATCGATCGCCATATCCCGCTTATATGTTTTTTCTCTTTCTCGCGTAGGCTGGATTGTGACTTTCATCATCCGTGAGCGAGGTGGTGGTCACTCGTCAGGGTATATATCATCAGGTTTCTTTGGAGGTATGATGATAAGTCATTTCCATCTTATCATGAATCTAACATCTGGAAAGGACTCACGCTTGGGCGCGTCGGTCTTCCATGGCTCAATAAACTTGTATGTCGTTGACAATTCTCGGGTAGAACCATGTTTAATGATGAATCCACAGGTCGGTGAACACCGTGTGATAATTGTATACTCTCTAATAGCTCTCGTGTAAGTTAGACTCGTTTCTAGCCTTCAAGCAACAATCAAACCCTTTATTGATTACAGATTGGAAATCACAATCTGGTTCATCCCCTCTATCATCGAGAATGCAGTCGCTGTAAGTCGCTTTTGGAATTCCAGTCCTTACTCACTCTCGCCATAGGTTTCAATGATCGGCCTTGTCCTGGGGCCTATGTTTCCCGTCATGGTGTCGCATGCCTCCAAAGTGCTTCCTCGGTGGCTCGTCACTGTTAGCATCGGATGGATTACTGGCATTGGGATGACTGGTTCTGCTGTTCTCCCTTTCCTTACTGGTTTCCTCTCCTCTCGCTTTGGTATCAGGGGTCTTCAGCCTTTGTACGTCGCTCTCCTCCCTTCTCGTCTGTCCTTGCAGAAGAGTTATTGATTCATCGGTTAGGATGATCTCCATGATGATCATTATGTTGCTTGTTTGGATGTCCGTACCTAGAAGTGTTAGGCGTATGGATTAGAACTAAAGCTGGAACCTCACTCACGTTCCATTTACATAGATTTTATGTTTATGTTGGTCAGAAGCTTTTAGACCACCGCTCAAATCAACCATCATTGTTCTTATCTTCAACCTGTTGTCTAAGTCAGCTAAGGAAGCCAGGCTGCAAGGCAAGGAAAGAAGCGTGAATCATTCCATGTGAGAGGAAGATCGACCTTTTGAGATCAACCTGATTATCGAATTGCGATTCGAATACTTCACAGCAGCTCTTCCTTCTCATAAGATCAATTCATCACGTTATGATGTACTACACTATTCAAACTTTAATCTGACTGTGCACATGTCCAACACGCGGTCTTGTGTCCGCAGTACTCCCTGTCTTCGTATTGACAAGAGCTACCTGAGATGCCGTCTATTGGTGTGGACGAAACTCAACGGACCGAAACATCCTCCCAAAGTTGGGGTGATTTCTCTAACAGATGGTTTGGATGGCCGCAGGTTGCATCAGATGTACAGACGGGCGTAGAAGAGGCACGACCCTCCCAGACGAGGCCGGGAACGGCAACCGCGGAACCTAACCAACAAGCAGGAGGTAAGCGCATGACAGCACCCATATCCTCGGCACTCTCCCTGAACGCATACATTAAGTCCAAATTTCGACTTTGGTCAAGAGTGTTGAGGTTCTGCAGCTCGTTACGGTTGAATGGTGCAGGACCAAAGAGGAGCTAAACGAGACAAAGGATGCACTTAGGAGACTACGGAAGGAAAAGGCAGAATTGGAGCAGGAAAATGAGAGACGAAACAATTGGAGGGACCGGCTATGGGAACTTCTTCAGGACCCGAAGACCAAGGAACTGGAGAGACAGAACTCCAATTTGATCAAGGATCTTCGCGAGCTCGAGAGCGAGCTTAAGCATTCGAGGATGACAAACAATATTGAGTCACAGATTGCCAGTATTCTTGTCGAGCTTCAGCAGCTTGAGGTTAGGGACGAAAAATGACATGCTCAAGGCATCAGGTAATTGACGAGATTTACAGTGGCGGGCTTCTGACGTTGCTGTCAGAATGACAGAGACTGTATGTATCAATTCAATTTATTGAGATGAATGGTGTTTGTTAAGAAAAAAACCTAGGACCGGAGAGACCTCTATCGGATTCGTCGGCGCATCATTTCAGAGAAAGCTACCAAGGTATTGAGAAGACAATATCAGCGCGGATGGCCGCCGATTGGGAGACATGAGTCATTTTACGATTGGTCGGGGCGCGTCAGGTATCCGGACTGGGAGCGCATAGCCAGAATCGCGAGGAAAGCCAAACGGGAAGGGAATCAAATCGCACATAAAGCAACGCCTACAAGGATGCAAGCAACGATCGATTTTGCTTGGACAGATGTTGATGAAGAAGGGTATCCCGAGGAAGCAGAAGTGCTTCAGGAAATGTTGGATATCATAAATGACGGAGGACAGATCGACGAAGACGACGACGACGTTTCAGAATCCATATGATGTTCCAAGTGTACTACAAATTTTTCGGAGATTTTCAAGAGATTATACGGTATGCCATGGAGTTGAATGTAGGGGAACCTGAATTCGAAGGGTAGGATACGTCCTGACAACCAGAGTCTTGAGAAGGCTCTCAGTTGCCTCGAGCCAAAGGAAAGGAGAATCGGACAATAGCTGTCGCTTTCTCGCAGTCTAAAACAAGGACCTGTTACGAGCAATCCTGATCATCAGATCTGGCAATCATCTTCCTCCTTTCGCTCCCTGGCCTGGCGCATCTGTTTGCAGTTCCTTAGTTCAGCCCGAATGACGACCGTGACGATACAGTGTACGTGAACATACATATGCCAGTAAACCTAGGAAATTTGAGAGGTATCAAGTGGGCGGGTGGGCCTCAATTGCTCTTATAAACCGTCTCGAACAATCAGACCGACTACAAAGCCATTCCTGTGGAACGTTTGAACGTCCATGGTAGGTAAATGGCTGAGATGAAATTTGAATCAATGGTTGGAGCTGACTGCGAGCATCGCGGCGTGATTATAGAACTTTTCGAAAACTCTTTCGAGCTTCAACCACGATGAGCAGGCTTCGCAAAACTAATCCTCTACTGGCCTCCGTGTTTATCGTGTTTTTTTTTTTGTCTCAGGCGCATTGGACGTTGGAAACATGAGGGAAGCTCCGTGGATATTCCAACCTTTAATTTCTTCTTGTGTGTAGGCTGGATTGTGACTTTTATCTGGTGTCCGTGAGTAAGGTGGTGTATATTCTCTCATGTTTCTTCGGCTCCTTGGAGACGTGGTGTTGCTTCACCCCAAGTCTTTTTCATGAATCCAACATCTGGAACTTCAAACTCACACTCGGGCGCGTCTGTTTTCCATGGTTCAATGAACTTGTATGTTGATGAAATTTGGGATATGGCCGTGTCTTAATGATGAAATGGTCTACTCTCTGATCGCTCTAATGACCCCAAAAGAACATGCATGGACTGTATAGCAAGAGTATTCTCTACTTCATTTGAATATGGCTACATAAAATGTAGAAGGTGGAAAGGTGTGAAATCAGTGTGATTGATGACACCTTCCAGGCTTTGGAAACATATTCAAATGTTACATACAAAAAACTTGTGTATTTCAGGTCCTCATATGTATACATGACAACTTAAGTCCAATTTTATGAGGGAAGCAGACGAAGGATCTTTGTTTAACGAGACTTGGCAGATTGGCATACAAAAAGTGCTACATCCTAAGTAAGAGGTAAATTCAGATGGCCTGAAAATTTGAAGACTCTACCTCAAAGGATAGAGCTACAGAAAAAAAAACAGCTAGAAATTTCACTTCCCAACGCATGACTCTGCGACTCGTTCTTCTCGCGCGCTTCAGAAGCATAAGGACCAATCTATCACGTTATCATGCACTACGCTGTTCGAACGTGAATTGATTGGACATGTCGAGATAAGCGACCTCCCTCTGGAGTACCCCCTGTCTGTTAGAACTAATGACCTATACAATAGTTGTAAGCACAATAATCCTCAGTCTCGTATAAGTGACTGATATTAATATC
>JABAKA010000041.1:0-54998 GCA_018857285.1 Termitomyces sp. Mi166#008
TTCATACTGTGATGTCACTAATACCATATTACTGAATCAGGTCCATCTGTTTGGAATGCAGTTAAAGATGGCCATGCAAATATTGTGAAAGTTCTGCTAGATTACCAAGCAGATCCAAATTTGAAAGGTGAGATAGATACAAAATATCTTCATGTCCTGTGCTGTTTAAAAGTTATCTCAGATCCAGAAAGAACATCACTACTCCACTATGCAGCCAAAAGTGGACGTTCAGATGTTGCTGAAGTTCTGTTAAAGAACAAAGCAGATGTAAACTTGAAAGGTAACATACATAGTTACTTGGTTTGTATGCTGCTAATACTGTCATTTTAGATGTATTTGGCCAGCCACCACTTCATCTTGCAGCTGCAAATGGCCATCTGGACATTGTCAAACTTCTGCTCGAGCACCAGGCAGATGTAAACTTAAAAGGTAACATATATGGTTACTTGGTTTGTATATTGCGAACACTGTCATCTTAGGTGAATTTGGCCAATCACTACTTCACCTTGCAGCCAAAAATGGCCATCTGGACATTCTCAAACTTCTACTGGAACATCAGGCAGATGTGAACTTGAAAAGTAAGATACATAGGTATTTGGTCTGTATGCTTTTAACACTGTTATTTTAGATAGATATGCCCAGTCACCCCTTCACCTAGCAGCTGCAAATGGCCATCTAGACAGTGTCAAACTTCTACTGGAGCACCAGGCAGATGTAAACTTGAATGGTAACATACATGTTACTTGGTTTGTATGCTGCTAATACTGTCATCTTAGATGGACTTTACCAGTTACCCCTTCACCTTGCAGCCAAAAATGGCTATCTGGACATTGTCAAACTTCTACTGGAGCACCAGGCAGATGTAAACTTGAAAGGTAAGGTACATGGTTACTTGGTTTGTATGCTGCTAATACTGTCATCTTAGATGGGGATGGCCAGTCACCACTTCATATTGCAGCCAAAAAGGGCCATCTGGACATTGTCAAAGTTTTGCTACAATACAAAGCAGACACAAGCTCCAAGAGTGAGTTCTCTCCCTCTGCACTTTTCTATACTGCAAATCATTCATATCATCCTAGACAATGACAACAGCACAGCAGTTGATCTGGCAATGGAAAATCATCACCTAGATATTGTGACATTGCTAAATGCAACAAATGTGGGCACCACATGTAAGTGGTCTGTATCCACCAATCTTTCATACTTCTCAATGTCATTACTAGCTTGAGTACCAAGCCAAAACTACACTTACCACTATTCCTCCCACTGAACATATCTAATTCTTGAAAAGTAGAAAAAGAATTAAAAAAACAGTTCTCATGGAACATCACACTTTTTTAGTTTTATTGTTTTTAGTTCTTCATGTAGTAGAAATATCACAACAAAAAAACTTGACTCCTTGGCACCACCAATTTAATAATTTTGACAAAAGCATTTGAAAGCAGTAACATTCATATTTAATTCCAGAAGAGAGAGAGAGTGTGTGTGTATGTGTGTATGTATTGTATGTAGGTATGTATGTATGGAGGAGAATCCGGTATCCAGCTCCGGCCGGGTATCATCAATAGCACTGTTAGAAAAGAGACAAGTCAAGGAAAATAATAACGTATAGTAAACAGGATCGAGGGAGAGGCGCAGTCAAGCATGCTTTGCGACTGAAAATGAAAATATTCATAATGAGAAAAGAAAAACCTAGAGTATGATAAAAAAAAAAGAGAGAGGTCAAGGGGGGTGGGTGGATCATATATAAGCCATCGCTGGAATATCCGGTCTCGAATCTGTCACATTCTGTCGTTTCGCGTTGGCGTGGCTGACTTGTGGTTGAAAACGGGTAGGGGTAAGGCAGCGAGGAAGCGAGGCAGACATTCACTCTTCCTCCTCTTCCTCCATAACATTATGCAAAGGCGCTCCATGGACATACCGCCCCGGACTCGCACGGCCCGTCTCCTCAATCCCAATCCGCGGCGGCTCAACGAGCACAGGCTCATGTTCATGCGCCACCGCGACTCTCGGCGTAGGCATCGCAAGCGGAGCTGCCGCGCCGTCTTTCGGCAACGAGTGTGAGCGAACAGGAAGCCGCGAGGGCTGGAGGGGAGCAACGGGGATCGGAGCGGGCATCGGCATAGGCGACGAAGAAGGTTTAGGTGAAGTCGCTCGCTCTCTCTCGCGATACATCTCGATCAACGCTGCGGTCTTGCTCATCGGGACCGACGACACCGCTGGCTGTCCGTTCCCATTCGTCTTCGGGGCATCAACTTTTGCCGGCTCGATCTTGATCACCGGAGGCGCAGGCGCGGGCGTGGGTGCAGGTGCGGTCTGTACAGGCGGGACAGGCAACCTCCTAAGAGGCTGTACCGTCAGACCCGACAACGGCTTATCATCCTCATCGCTATCCGCATCATACGCCAGCCTCACATCCTTACCAGCACCACCCTCCTCCTCCTTGAGCGCATGCTGAGCCTTCACACCCGGCCTGCGATCAGGATGCAAATCGAAATACCCCATGCGCCGCTGATTCTTCGCCAGAAGCCGCGCCGTAATCGGACTCGACTGTATCATCTCCTCATCATCCACCGGCTCCGTCTCCGGCCCCTCATTCGTATTCGTATTCGTATAATCGCTCTCCTCGCTCGTACGCAGCACCGCATCATCGACCTCGTCCGGATCCACACCCACGCTATGCAGATGTAAATGGTCCAGCCCTCCTTCGGGATCACGATCCACCCGCTCACGCTCACGACCACGATGCACACTCTCCATCTCCAGCGACGGCGACGGCGTCCGCTCCCTCACACCCGCCAACACCTGCGCAACCTCCAAACTCACCACATCCGGATCCGGACCCGGACCCCCACGGCTCCTCAAACCCATCTCTGCCTCCTGATCCCCCATCCTCCGCCTCTGCGACCCGACAAGTATATCCACCCACCCCTCATCGTCCCTCTCCCTCCCCCTCTCTCTCTCCTTCCCCCTCTCCCCCCTCTCTTCCTCACTCCCACTCCCACTCTCCCGCGCCAACCGCACCTCAAACTCGACGCTCGAATACTCGGCAGGCTGGATCCCCCCCGCTCTGCTACTGCGTCCCCCGCCCGGACTCGGAACGGGAAGCCGAAACCGCGAGGAGCGCTTCGACGCTATGGAGGAGGGCGACTTGGTCGAGTCAGAGTGCATCTCGTCGCTTTTGGGCGCGGGAGGGTGCGGGTGCAGGTTCGACTGCGGTGGGGGGTTCAGGTTCGACTGCGGTAGCGGATGCGGGTGTTCAGGCGCAGGCGCATAAAGCGGGGCCGATATACTTGGTTTTCCCACCGGCGTCGACGGCGCTGCCAACGCCAACGCCGGCGCCTTCACTTGCGGTATCGGTATAGGCAACAACGGCACCTCAGGCGGAATCGACACTCTCGACGGCGGCGGCACCTTAACCGACGCCCTATTCTCCAACCTAATAACCTTCGTCCCCCCTCCCCCTCTCAAAATCTCCTCAAACTCAACCTCCCTATACGTCGGGCTGTGCGGGACGTGTCCGACGACGTACGGGCGCCCATTCAGCGTCGGCGCCTGTTTCCATCCTTTTGATTTTGAGCTACCCGAGGAAAATATCGACGGAAGGCGCCGGCGTGTCGATGGTGGGATCGCGAGTTGTTGTCTGTATTCGAGCGGGACGAACTCTTCGAACAGTATGAGACTCGTTGATGTGCGTGGATCGGAGCCGCCGGACGCTGTACTTCGATTAACGGGTAGAGACTTGAATTCGACCTGTGTGTGTATCGTGTATGTAAAACACCGATCCAATAAGACGCGAAAAATAATAATAACGCACAAGAGCCCAATTACAATCCCTATCAAGCTCCTCGGACCTCTCGAGGTCCATCCATCCGCCTCCATACACGAGATCACAAAAAACATCCACAAACGGCTCTTCGATGACTTCCTCACTGACGACGACCGGCTCCGTGTCCCATCCGAACGGCGGGAGCGCCTTTTCCGTCTTTTTTAGCTTCTTCGCGATCTCGGCGTTATGCGCGGGCCACGCGGATATCGTCTTGGCGACGGGGGTGCTGAACTGAAGCGTCGCACTGAGAGGAGCATCGGTACGTGTAAACCCTGTCGACGAGAAGTCCATCCATGTAAGAGATTCGCGCTTCGCGGAACGTTCCTGAAAGAAAACGCGAAAGTCAGCCACAGGGTTGTTTTATGTACACACACGAATCAGGAAACGAGCATGATAGACGAAAGAAGAAGAAAAAAACTCACCGTTCGAGCACTCTCGGTCAAGTCAAACTGTAACTTCTTCTCGTCCTCGAGGCCACTAAAGCCCATAGACTCAAATTCTCCCCATTTCAGATCCGTCAAGCTCCTGAATCTATCATCGCCGGTACGCGTATTCAGCCCAAGCCCAAAATAGTCATTATTATTATCTGACGTGTTCGTGCTGGTGCTAGTGAGCGACGAGCCATACGACGAAGACGATGACGCAGCACCCAGTCCCGGGGCCGAGAGCACGCCCGTCTCGGGATGAAAGTTGGAAGGCATGTCCATGCGCTTCCTATACGCGTCCGAGTAACGGGGAGGGAGCTTGAGAGTTGGTGGGGCGATGCGTGACCACTCCTTTGAGACGAGGAGGCCGTTCTTGGAAGGCCCGGACGCGGACGACTCGGGGCGGTAGGCCCACGCAGCGGCGGTCCTGACGAGGTCGGGGGAGTACATACGAACGTTGCGACGCACACTCATGACGCGCACGGTGCGGACGCCACGGCGGGGCTGAGGTTTCTGAGCGGCGGCCGAGGCGGGAAGCATGGCGGGGTAGCCCTTGATCCATTCTTTAAGACGCACGGGGACGCCAAGGGCGGCGGCGCTGGTGGCGTCTTGCCAGCGGATAAAGACGAGCTGGAGGTGCTCCATGGCGTTGACGGCGCGGAGGTAGTGGGTGTAGGTATGGTGGAAGGCGAGGGTGGCGGGACCGAGGCCAAAGATGAGGGGCCCGAACAAGGGTGAGAGTGTGGGAGGAGTATGGCCAGAGCTCGTGCTGTTGGCGGTCAAGCGGGACAAAAGAGTGAGGAGTGTCACAAGAAGGGTTTGAAGGACTGGATTCAAATCTTGAAGAAGTGTAGCAAAGTGGGCCGGCGGGTATCCTTGGGCTGCAAAAAAAAAAAAATGAAGAGGTTGGGAAAATTAGCAGGGTGGGGGTATACGCACCTGCTTCAGAGACGCGGAATTCGACATAGCGGTCCCACGAGAGGAGTCCGCGCACGTCCTGGCCGCCGACGGATCGGATGGCTCTGGCGAGGCCCCAGCGCAAGCACATACCGAGCTCATGGGGACCCGCAAAACGAGCCTCGTCTCTCCAGCGGGATTCAGCGTCGGCAGAGGCCTGGGGCGTGCAGGTGGCAAGGAAAGCTTGAATGAGCTTCTTGATCGCGGACGAGGAGACATCCAGGGCAGTGGTGGAAAAGATAAAGGGGGTGGTGATGCCGCCTCGTGTGCCGAGCTCGTCAGAGACGACGATGACGAGACGAGAGACCTGCTCGAGGCCGAGAACGACATGGCGGTGGTAGGAGAGGTAGCCGTAATCGCGGTCCTGGGACGAGGGGGACTTTGGGGGGTCGAGGCTGAGGGGGAGGAAGCTGCCGTCGGGGATGGGCGGGGGGATGTCAGCGGGGAGGTCGTAGTCGCGTGGGGCCTTTGACTTCTTGCGGTCGGTTGCGCTGAGGCGGCTAGAGATGCGACCGAATTCGTCGAGGTCGGGGAAGGAGTGTTGTTTTTTTGGAGTGGAATTTGTACGGGAACGAGAGAATAAGCTGGGCATTAGTGAGAGTCCAGCTGTCAATTGTGCTCAAAGTGCTGCCAGTGCTCGCTGCCAGTTCTCGCTGCCAGATGTGCCGCCAGTTGTTGTGTTCGCGCTGCCACTTGTCGTTGATCCTGCCCAAAAGTGTTCGGAAAATGCCGCCTCTATCCGCGCTTCCATGCCCCCTGTCCGGCGCCCTAACCAACACCCAAAAACATGTCCTGTGGAGGATTCGAACTTCCGGCTTCTCGGAGCCCCTATCCACAACGAGATGATTTAACCAACTAATCGAACAGGACCTGTTAATGAATTGCTACCGTCAAAGTCAAACCCAATATCCGCGGCATCAAAACAAGGCACAGGCGGTTATCGGGCCGCCACCCCGTCATGCTTGACGCTGTCTACATGGACCGAATGACACAGAACAATACAACTTCAAACCATGCGATAGACATTCAAATTTCCTCGCTGTCTTTCCCCTTGATCACTAGCAAGCGGACACAGACTCACTCGCCAACATACGGAACGACCCCGACTGAAACGAGTATCAAGTGTCTGCCAGTGGACACTGGAGAGGGATCCAACACCCGAGCTTTCTCCGATTTCTGTGGTTGGCGATACACAAATGTCCGAAAGAGAGAAGAGCCGTTGAAATTTTGGAAATTGGGCGTACACGGTAGCCATGGACAGCGAGCATAACACGGGTCAACTCGAAAGTCCTAGAGGACCCAATTATGGTCCCAAGATAGCACACATATAATCAAATCCTATCAACGAAGATGTGAGCGAGACTTATGGGCCCTATCTCCCCGGTAGAAACTAAATTTACCCGAGGACCCAAGCTGCTTTGAATTCGGGAAATTCTGGTGAACTTAACAGGTATAAATGGTGTTTATCTTTTGCCTCAAAGCAAGGCTCTAACGAGGTAATGCACCCAGGAGCCATGGTCCAGCGAGTTTTTTTTTTTTACTTGCGACTCGTGATGGACCCTTGAAATATGCAGTAAAAACATACAATGATAAATCCAGAAAGTATTCAAGCATAATTGAATGAAACTAGAAGAATAATAGACAGCTTGGCTTGCTGGAATTGTGAATCGTCACCATGAGCAAGTGTCTCCGGACTCTGCTACTCCGTAGAGGAACTCGGAAAGGCCCCCGGTCTAGGAGGCACTAGGGGGGTAAGGTACACAGAGGGACAGGAGTACGCCATGCTAAGCGTATCGCGAACGGCCGCACAGGGCAATGAACAACAGCTGCCTCCAGACACTAAGACCCAAATATAGTCATCACGATGATGCAGCGAGACAGTCAACACAACAGATCAGATTCGGAAAGGTTGCCAGTGAGCATTCAATCTCAACGGGTATGACAGCGAGTGACTCGAGATGTGATGGATCAATGACGAGCATATGTGATTGATACACACGTCAAGATTGCGAGTACGTAGAAGGTTGTACTAGGGGGTCGGTAGAGCTAGGAGAGTTAGGCGTATCGGTCTGTCCCCTGTCGTTCACTAATTTTGTTGTCATGGGATCTTATCTAGACCGCTTGTTGGGCATTTTGTGAGAAGGCCATGAGGCAGGGACCAAATCAACTGAACAGATCGATACCCATGTCTCGTGGAGCATTCTTCATATGACGCGGCTGTCAGTCAAGTGAGCAGATTGATACCGCCATGTCAGAAAGGATTTTAGAGTATGTATATAGGGTTGGTTCAACTTAAGGCGAGTCTCTTCTTAAATAGCATTGTCCAATGGTTTCGTAG
The DNA here is from genome assembly GCA_018857285.1 of Termitomyces sp. Mi166#008. Lineage (NCBI taxonomy): Eukaryota > Fungi > Basidiomycota > Agaricomycetes > Agaricales > Lyophyllaceae > Termitomyces > Termitomyces sp. Mi166#008. The sequence continues at coordinate 7,550 of JABAKA010000041.1, forward strand.
ATCGTGGACACGTTGGATAGAAGACTAGCGCCGCCGGCTGACAGTTATCCATTAAACGCGACCTGACGCATTAGATATTCCCGTGGAGAGCGGGAGAAGTGAAAGTTTGACTCCATTGGTCTATCGGGCCGTACTTCCCGCTGACACTGCATAGTTCACAAACGCATTCGCACACACTCTCTAACCCGCGACGGTCGACGCGGTATGTTCTGGTCCATAATCTACTTTCTGAAAAACATCAATCCAACTCGTCTGATTTGCATTTTAGTTTATATATCCCAGGGATCAGCGCTCAGGCATAGTATCGCCATGGATGATGATACTCGGATCCGTGCGGACCGCCGTTGTCCCCCCCTCAGACGATTGAATCTTGATTGCTGTTGAATAGAACGACTCGGACGTTTTTATAGTGCTTGTAGCAACAAGTCGTGAAAGCTCCTATCACATTTGATCATCTTCGCATGTGTGCTAGCTAGCGTGTCGAACGAACTTGATTGGAATCTATTTTCTAAAAAAGCTAGTAAGTAAAAAGACATCACGTCGGCTGTCTGTAACTTACTCGTGGTCCAGTGTTCACTCCCAAGTCTTTGGCGTCTCGCGAAATGTCAGTGGCTACTATCTATCTCTCGCCTCTGACACTACGTGAGTTCGCTGTCACTTACCAACTTTGCAATTCCGTTCCCAACAACGTGTCCGCACATGACGCATATGAATTCATTGCATATGTGTGATTTTTCTCTTTTTATTCATTTACCTCTTGCTAATAGGAGATTTGGTATCCAAGAATCATGCCGGCATCACAATCTCCACCATCCAGGAGAACCCCACTCGGGCTCGGGGTATCGATGCAAGTCGCACCTTTATGTTAGGTTAGTAGTACAGTATGTGCGACTTGTTGTTGCCTGACAGTGACGTAAATCTCCGAGGGCAGTGAAGTTTCCTATATATCTCATCGGCACCTTGCATCATTGGCTTCGGACCGCACTTTGTCCACCAAAGATCTCCTCCACCCGCCCAGGGCCGCATTTACCTAGACCACGCAAAGCGCTACCATAGCCGGCTCCGAGGGGAAAATCCCCTTTCACAAACGCTCTCACGTCTGTTCATGATTGCTTCTCAGGGATTTAACGTGTTTCCTTCTGTACACTCCCATCGAAAAGATGATCAATTCGAAGTAATCATTCGCGGCAAGTTGTTCTCAGCGTATACACTCCGACGTTTCAGCTCTCTGATAATAGTCGTATAGTGTGTGTATATATAGCTAGTGTGGAGTGATATTAAGGTTGAATTGACAGGCCCTCGATAATACTCACCTTGGTCCCGAGTATCCATCCTCCGTTGTCTGATTAGCGGTTTGGGTATACTGTCACTGGTAGTGTGCTCGCTCTGGAAATGAATCTGGACGAGCAATTCTTGGTGGTCGGATCGCGATACATTGCAGGTGAGTGCGCTCGTTCTGTAAACCCTTCGTCTGTACTCATCGTGAAAAATCGACATTAGCCGCAGGCGTTGTGGTGCGTTCTTTAGCGGATACTTTGACGAATCTCAAAGATGTTCATGAGTCTGATGCTTTTAGGTTTTACTCTACAACCACCTCCTAACGTTCGATGATGAAGTGAAGTACATCTGGAATGCGAAGTGGTCGATGCCAAAGCTTATGTTCTTGATAATTCGATATGCGATTCCGTGCAGCATAGTGTGGCATAACCATCGTGAGGGTTGACTTTATTCTCGTGATTCTGCTTACCTTACCATTGGATGCTCCCGTTAGAGCTAAGTATGATAGGGGTTGGAGATCTAACAGATCAAGTGAGTATTTGTCACAATTATGATTGTGGTTTTGAATGCTGATCATTACGCAAGTCGTAAGTACCTATAACAGGATTCACGACTTACCGTGCAGAATGGCTGATCTGGTTATAAGCTGTCGAGTATGGTTCCCCACTGCGGTACACATCTATTCCTCCCTAAGCTGCTCACCACTCAGATCACCATAGGTATGCCTTTGCATTGCCACCGCAGGTCCCATGCACTGTGAGCGGTCCCCTTGGTGTCGATCATAATTCATATGAACCATCCAATCCCTGATGTCAACTGTCAGTTTTCCTAATGCTGCGCTTATGGCTCCTGTCTCGGCGCGATCGCCGCCTTGTCTTCGCGACATTATGCGCATTCTTTTTGACAGAGATAGCCCTCGTGGCGTTTGGCATCGCTGTCACCGTCAAGATGACGCGTGAGTCCACAGCTCCTCCCTTTCGCCTATAGATAGGTTTTGAATTTCTTTGGATGGTCGACAGGATTCGTCGTCTCTGTGTCGCTCAGTAGTCCGCATCCGAGTATGCTACCGCGCACGCGATGTATTCTAATAAATCGTGATATCCTTTGGACTCCCTTTGCCCCTGGGGTGAGTACTGCATTCTGAAACATCTCTCTCAGCCTCAGAATCGTCCCACTATATAGATGGCATTTGAAACGTTTGGACTTGTGGCAATCTTTCTGCGCTACCTCTGGATCTATAGAAAGGACAAGACAGAATTCCGCCAGATATTCTGTGTTGATGGTGTTGGGAAAGTAATAGTTAGTACTACCTTTCAAACCAGCCAACTTCTATATTTCTTACCACACCTATGCTATAGCTTGCCTTCTGTAAGCAAAGAGCACCTGGAGAGGTCTGGCGGACACTGAAGATTTAAGATAGGCCTAACCGCCGCGAAATTCTTGGGGACAGTCTTAATACCGGTAAAGAAGATCCTGATATCTCATTGGATATTACCTTTGACTACCTTGTCGCCTAGCTTTCTGTTGCCTTCTACTACGTGATGTGTGCCATCTACTTCCTTCTCTGACTGAGGCTTCGGGACTGACTCTACATTATCAAGCTTCCTTTGGTGCGCGACTACGGTGCTAGTCACGAAGATGATCCTGCAGCTACGTCAGCATGGCATAGTACAGAGAGAGATCGAAGCTCTGAACGCAGAGAAGGATAAGACAAGATTAGGCTCGAAGGAACGAGACAGCACCGATTCATGATGTTGACGAAGGAATCGAGAGACTTGTACAACTTCTATGCATCTGCGACCCAACAAATAGTGGATGGGACCTTTGTATATTACTTGAAACTTTATAACTACATCTTCTCGTCTCTTTTCTAGGGCCCAGGATGGCCGCATTCTCTGTAATTCACAATTGTATTATCATCCCACCAACTACATAGTGAAAAGAAAATCGCACTTAAATTCGGCTTTGGAATAAATACCCTTACAGGAATAGTCGAGGATTTCAAGCCATATCGAGTTCGTTCTCAAGAATCCATATGCCCTAACTTAGTACCCAATGTTGATACGCTTGCTGCCGAATTTGTCCCAGTGATGCAGAACCGCATCAAAAATAAAATGCGCCACATCTTTCCTTGACACCGTCCACGCCGTAAACTCCTCCTCACTTACTCGGTACGGCGCCTCTGAGCTGGGCTGATCTTTTACTTTGTCCGCCATACACTCCCCGTCTGTAAGGAATGCAGGTCGCACAACGAGTATATCTTTCACCGACCCGGGTGCGGGTAGACCAGGTGTCTCCTTCCACTTTTCTGCGCTATCGAGGATGTCCTCACCAAGTTCACCAAAGTCATTGGGGTCCCAATTCCAGCCTGCGACATGTGCAGCCAGACGCTCCGCGCCGCGCTTGTCGCGATGTGGTGCACGGAGAAGATAGCTGTAGAGCATTCTGATAGGACAGGGAAGAGCGGCCTTTGAGCTGCGAGTGACACCAGTCGAAGAGATAGTTATGATTTTGGGATGCGGTGACGGAAGAGTACTGAGGGCATTGATAAGGGCGTTTGTGACAAGATTTGGAGGCGAAATCAGGACACCCTTAGTAATATGGAACTTCCCTTGAGAGGCCGTAGCACCTATTGAAAGGTCAGGTACCGTAGAGAAAGATAGAGACAACCCTTACCGACTGTGAACAGAAGAACATCCACAAGGCCAGTTTCAACGTTGGCGGCAGCAGCTTTCCATGCACGATCTACATCCGCCTTGATAAGAGCATCGCCTTGCACAAGGTGTGCCTTCTTCAATCCGACGAACTTTTTGATGATCTCATCGTTGTCGAATACTGACAACTTTCTCAGTAGAAAAGTAACATGATGACCAGCCTCTGTATATGAAAGGGTATTAGTTAGTGCAGGAATCAGAGCTAGGCACACACACACCAAGGAAGCGTACTGCGGTGTGGTAACCGATGTTTCGAGAGCCGCCGATAACGAGGATATTCATGAGTGGGTGTTTGTATGTTCGATAATGTCGGAGCTTCCGTGAACCATTTTATATCTGCTCGGCACCTGACAGTATCTTGACTAGTATGGGATTAGTTGAGCCGTGAGGTGCCGGCAGAGTCGGAGGAAAGTAACATATAAATGTACTTACGGCCAATATACCAATCCGCTGAAAAGTGTAAGCAGGCATTAAAAAGCGTAGACGCGGTCACGTACCTGCAAAAATCAAGCACCAAGGATCCAGCAGCAGCCCGAAACGAACCGAGAAGACGCAGGTACCATCGATCGAGCACAGGCACCTGATAGGTGGCTGTGCTCGGCTGCCATCAGCTGACGCCAAAGATTGATTCGAACGGGCGAAGGCTGACCTTTTTTTCCGCGTCCGCATCCTTCCTCATTCATTCCCTGGTTAGCCCTGGTTAGATAAGATTTTCTCGGTGATGTCCAGAATCGTCTTGAGAGAAGTGTGTACCTCATTCTACGTATATTACTAAGTAGTTCATGCTGATGGGTAGACGAGCTGGTGAGCGAGAAATGATCAGGCAAGTTCATCCTCAAAACACGCCTTCAACCTCGCGCGTAAAACCAAAATGTGGCGATTATGTCAAGACAGCCGCGTCTTCGATTCTCGGTTGACTTCGAATTCAAGCCAACGAACCTGGTGAACGACAATGAAATCATTGATCTAGTTATATTCTGTGCAGGGTCAATTCAGTCTATATTCTTCTGGCGCAAGGTCGATAGACCTTTTGCTTCAATACTGGAAGCTGCAGAGTTCCTGATTGCTTCACAAGTGTCGTTTCTTACCTTAGTCTATACGACGGGAGTCTAATGGCGCTGTAGTCCAGTAGAATTAAGTTAGGTAATTCCCAGTAATGTCAAGCCCGAAAACGGCAGCACATCCCGACAAGTGCGATTTGCCATCAAGCCCATGTAAGTGTGTATAAAACCTTAGCTGAACTGGAACTGATATCGTTTTTAGAGATTTTGCGCGGGATTGAGGTTCTCCAAAAGGCGACCTGGCTTTGTGAAATCCGACAAAGGGGTCAATGATCACGGAACGATACCTCTATTCTGGGGAAGACAGTGGCAATAACTCGAAAGTCCTTGTTGGTGAGCAGGGTTACTGTGTCATGATAACGACTTTCAGCGGTTCTGAGCTTTTGAAGGATTTTACGTTTCACGATCGGAAAAGACTGTGCACAAAACATATTATATTCCTTGTGCTCCCCAGTCTCTCACAAAGTCTCAAGAATGCGGCCTTGTGATGTCGATTATAAACCCTTGTGTTACCTTCTTACGATCCAGGATCCAACTTTATTACTCGAACATGATGATATCATACGCGGAGGATTCGAATATTTCCCTCAAGCCCCGATTATAGATTCTCTTAATGGATCAAATTTGTGTGTCCAACGAGCTCGAGGTGAACCGCCTCAAGGTAAACCAGAAAATATCTCGTTTTTGTCGTCATTCTGATCATTCGCTTTACAGATGTGCTATCGGTCGCGCGGAACCTCCTACGGCTAAACGGCAACCAATTATTCTTCGACTTGGCAATCAATTTGTGCACGCGCCATCTCTTATCCATTTCACCCTCAATTCCCCTGTCTGAGGCGCATACATTCCCCTAATTACGGATCTCCTATTATGACCACATATGTGGCGTTACAGCACCGCCTTTTGCCTCTATGTGAGTCAAAAATCATGTGCCCATCTGTAGGAAGTTTTGTCGACCCACTTGAACCAGTCAGGGGTACACTGCCTTCGTGAACTTGAACATGTATAAAAGGACATCAAAATCGACCGAGAATGGCCTTGCGACACACCTCATCAGTCAAACACTACTACTCTCAGTCATCATCATGAAATTCTTCGCCGTCGTCATTAGCGCTCTCATCACCTACGGTCGACTCATCTCAGCTGCACCCGTTGACGAAAACAACAATCTTATCCCTGTTTGTGATCTTGCATATTAATATCAACATCATCTCATTTATTTTCAGAGGGGATATTACGACAGCTACAGATGGCGTAGTTGGAACCCCTACCGACCCTCTTACAATGGAGGTGGTAACGGTGGTAATGGAGGCAACGGCGGCAATGGCGGCAATGGTGGTAATGGAGGATGGAATGATTATGATGACTGGAACTACTCCGGCGGCTGGTGGGGTGGGAATGGCGGCAACGGTGGCAACGGTGGTAATGGAGGGAATGGAGGTGGTAGCTCTTGGGGTGGAAATGGAGGTAATGGAGGCAATGGTGGGAACGGAGGTAATGGCGGAGGTGGCGCATGGGGCAGCACTGGTGGAAATGGGGGTAATGGAGGGAACGGTGGGAACGGTGGGAATGGTGGTGGTTGGGGTTGGCGATGGTAAACTAGGCCCGCTCTTCGTCCTTTCCTCCCAATCTTTAGTGTGAATAATTTCGGCTTTTCGTTCTACATTCTGTGCCAAGCATACTTTTCAGTCTTTTAATGATAACTTAATTGTCTTTAATTGACAAAGGGTACACGTTGAGTACATGTGAGACTAAGTACATCAATACTTAGCATGGTATCTTAACACCTTCGATGAATACAAGAGGCACATTTCCAATGTCAAACATCAGAAGTCAGCAGGACCTTGAGGTGCTGCAATGCACATAAGTATACCGTGCCATTAATAGCCCGACAATGTAGGGTCTGTCGTTTGTCGCCTGGGGTTTGCTATTTTGCAGAGAAATGGCTGGTGGCACCTTGCCTGTCGTCTGGATAGTCTGCCCACTGGCAAAAGTACATTGGATGGTCGAAGCCAGAAATTAGATCCGTCATTGAGAGCGGATAAAAATCACATTCAATTTATCCGACATCGTAGTCGAGAGTCGTACTCTAGGCCGTCCTATAAGTATATAAGCAGTAAGCAGGGGGAAATGAGGGACGGTTTTGCCTGAAATCGTCCGGTGTTTCTATCATCTAAACTTAAAGCAATATGATCATTCCACTTAATGGTCATTAAACCTTCTCTTGCGCCCCTTCGGCTTTCCTTTCCTCCGTCACGTTAGATTCGGTACCCCACATTGTCTCGCGAATCGAACCTGTCTTTCGGTTTCGGTCTCAAGTTGTACGATTCGGCCTTCATTAGAAATTCTCATCCTCATCAAATGCGGGGTACAAATTACTCCAGTGACAGAGAACCGCATTCCGCTCTGGGAAGGGGTGTTCAGGACAGCACTGGTTCGTGTATGAATCGTTCGCAGAGTCAACTCCTTAGAGTATCTTACATTTGAGAGGGTATGGCGACAGGGTGAAGCGGCCAGTTTTATCTGAACGTGCGCCCAATCTTCATCTTGTTAGGCATCGTAAACCATTCATTAATATTATCGTACAAGATGTATTAATCCTCCAACCAACACAAAGTAATCTCAATGCTCACTTTTACCTCACTTCAACATGTCTACCCTCCCAATCTTCCCTAAGTCGCGCATCAACAATGCTATTTAGCTCTTTCGCTTTTTGTACTGCGATAGCCACGATTTTCAGTACTTCATCTGGCTCAAGTGGGACGCCACCCAATTTTTGCAAGACGCATAGTTCGCGCTGGGCGTTGAGGGCGATTGAAATCAAGCCTGCGCTTAGCCGTTGTTCAAGCTGTGAGGGATCGAGGACGGGGGGGATCGTAGAGTCAGGGAAGAAGGCAAAGGTGAAGCAGAAGGGCGTGTGGTGTATTGCGAGAGGGATGGGTGCTCGTTCTGTGGGTTCGTGCTAGATATTGAAATTGTGAGTGTAGGATCGCTTTAGGAACTTGGGGCCAGCGTACTACTGTAACCTCATCCCCGATGACTTCTACGTCCGGTCGACGAAAATGTTTTAGAGCTACGATCCCCGCAAGACAGGCACAGTCAAGCATGTTGCCTGCAACAGCTAAGAAATGCAGGGTCAGTCGAATATGCCATACCTGCGACGACGAAAAAATGAGTCAGTGTCCCATATCTCCCATGAAGACGTGTGAAAACTCACGCGTTGCCCTGCCAGAATGCACAATGATTCCTTGTCCACAGCATCGCTCCTTTTCAGCACCTTGTCCAGCATGCGTGTGATCGTCACCTCTTCATCAGACGGCCTGAGATGAGAGGTGAACATGACATGGGATCATGGTATGAACACCACATACCTACCGACCGGGTTCGTACTCGCTCGATGCCATGGGTGAGATCTCTGGGTGTATTGTGATTATTCCCTCGTAGGGCCGTTCGGGAGGAGGTTTGACCATCTTTCCTTCAACCTGAGCGAGAACCCTTTTATGATTTGAATACACGTGGAAAAGAGAAGTTAAATTGAGAGACGTACCGCGTTTTTCCAAGCGAACATTCGACCCAGCCAAGGTCGTCGCCAAAAGTCAATGTTGGCGTACGAAGTTCCATTGGTAGCCTACCATCGAGCCTCAACGACTCCTTCAGACTAGTATACAAGAAATCCTTCTCAGGGATCGAGGGCGATGGTGGCCTCATGGTTCCGTGTTCGACGTTTGAGACAGAAAAATCACTGATTTCCGGTTTATTTGGCGTGAAATTTCTCGATCGAGAAACTCCATCAAGCCTCATCTCTTACTCAGTTGCAATGGTTCGCTTGATTACCCACAATCTACTGGCCTGCCATGTGAAAGGATGTACTACCAATAATTTTCCGTTACAGTTTCGCGATGTGCAAATCGAGCTACGTGAAGCTGAATTCAATCCAGAGTTCTTGAAGGGGTTCATGCCAAAACTTGAGTGGAAAGCGTTGGTTGATGCGGCGAGACAGGTCAGTCTCCTCGTTTATTTGCCCTTCAATGATTCGTTTTGAAACATCTATAAGCTGGGAGACACGACATTACCACTGGAAGTTCCTGAAATGCTCGACGATGAATTTCTGAAGAATCTTCACCACGTCTTGCTCGAGGTATGAGACATTTGCTCTACTACATGGATTAGATCTTCTGGAATTTTGCTTCTAGATTCATGTTGAGGAAGGTGTCATGTCGTGTCCGAATTGCAAGCACGATTATCCTATCCTGAACGGCATACCGAACATGGTGAGCCCATTACGACAATTTAGTAGCCCTTCATCCTAACTTCTTTTCAGCTCCTTGCAGAACATGAAATCGGCTGAAATCGTGAACGCGAATTCGTTGGACGAGAAAAGATCTTCAGAAAACATGCCTCCAACGTAACGAGGAGGTTTGGATTGTGCACGTCACGATAATCTTAGCTGATTATTAGACGCATACGCTCTTAGCTTTGCACAATTGATGTGGGTGAACCACGGTCTTGAAAAACGTCATAATCATTGGCTAATGGACCTTAATGTGCTAAAAAAAAATTAGGTACCACATATACAACAGGGAATAAAGAAATTCATCCAATGTTCGTGCAGAATTAGGCAGTCGACAACGTCTCCTTGAGCCCCTTGATGGAGGGTGAGAAGAAATATTCTCCTCCACGAGCAATGACGAAATCAGGAAGCGCAAGGTTTGTGGCAGGAGTGTTTGGATCGGTGCCAACCAAGGTTCTGACGCCCTGGCCAATGATAGGGTCCAACCTGCTCAGAGTCAATGCTTGATCAATTTCAAAAATCAGACCTACATACCCTGCTTGAACACCGGCCGCATTTGCTTGAGGAGGGAAGCTTGCGACATTCGCCCATTCTGATACCCGGCGATGTCAGTCATTGGCTCTCCAAGCTTTCAATGAGTATAACTCACGTCTCTGAAGGAACGCGAAGCCATTTTCGATTGAGGTTGAGTAACAGGCGAAGAGTAATCCACGCGCATGCTCTGTCTTGTTCGAGTTATTTTCGTCCTGCGTAAGCTCTGGACCAAACTGAACACCACGACGAGCGATTCTGTTTTTTTCAATGGAGATATTACTGAAGTCCTCCAGATCAGCGCGAGGGTTGGTCTTTCGGATGTGAGCGGCGAATGGGCACATCTTCTGGAAAGTGCCTTCGGCTTGGAATCGGAAGTTGTTGACTCTGTTAAGAAAATGTTAGCAAGCGATGAAGCAAAAGAGTTTCGGAAGCGACCTTTGAGGGTCTTTAGCGAGTTCTGGGTCGTCTTGGAATGGCGAGAGGTCAACAGGAGCACCTAGCACAACAAAGCATCAGTATATCACTTCGATGGCTTGGGGGAAAGCACCAACCGCTCTTCCATCGGCCAACAAGCCTTGCACCCAACAGCTCGCTTCCTTCCTTGGGGGTCAATCCTGGAAGGGGAATGGGATTGTCTGCAAGGAACTTATTAAACTCGGGAACTTGCTGGAACAAGTAACGAAATGTAAGGTAACTTCCGTCAACAGCCCAAGCAGGACGAGGTGTGTTGACACTGCCAAGATCACCATCATGACCTGTTACAAGAACGCCTGCTCGAACGGGCTTAGGCCCTGGGTTGGGGTTCTTATCGAAGCCGATAACAGATGGATTGGAGATGCCATCGAGGAATCCAAAGCTGTGGACAATTTATCATAGGTTCTGATGAGCTCCGGCACTGACTGTGTGGACTCACTGCTCGTGTCCGGATTCCTCTCCAGGCCGCACGTCTCCACGAATAGTGGTGACTTCTTTGATAGAGACAGAATTTCGTTGATGGCCCGAGCCTATGCCGAAGATACCCTTGACCTCGTCAAATTTCTTGCTTACAGTTTCATGACTATCGCCAGAAATAAGGATCACAGCATGAATATCTTGCAAGAATTCAGGCTTCCAGTCTGGGACGAAAGTGGGTCCACCCCCGGTACCCTTGTCACCCAAGCTCTGAGCGTTCTGCTTCTGGCCCTGTGCGAAGCTGGGCTCAGTGTTTGTGAGGGTCGTGTCATCGATACCGATCTACGTCGTGGAATCAGCACGTGTGTCATGACTGCGCTCAGGTGTGAAACTTACCGCCGCAAAGCCTTTGTGTGAAAAGGCAATGTTCACTCCGACCATCGTGAGTAGCGTCTTGTTACCCTTTTTCTTGTGGTCCTGAATAGCCTTGCGGTCCTTGAGCACCTGAGAGGTGGTCTTGATGAGCGGGACAAGGTGAGAGAGCTGGCTCCTGAAGAGCTTGACATCTGTGATTTGGAAGAAGAAATACGTCTGCGTCTTCTTGGGAAGGCCACTCCTATGAGCATGCGATCATGTCAACGATGAACGTCCTATCAGAAGAAGGGACAACAACGTACAAGATATCTCCCTGGATATTGTCGAGGTTCAAAGCTGGGGTGGGTTGTTGCGACATGATGAAATTGAAACAACAAGAATCGATGGACTGGATGGTTTGACCTACAAGAATACTACGGATTCCTCAAATCGTTGACACCTTATATGCCTTCTGATGCTGTTGCAACTGGGAATGCCGTACAAGCGATGCTGTGCGCACATCGCGCCAGTCCGTAACATCTAGAGATATTGATGCTCCAAAGGGTTCAAGACGCCGTCCGTGCGGCGCGGAGAAGCGTTCAGCAGAATGAAGAATATGAGAGTCACTGACGAAAAAAGGCATCTTTTAATTGGGTGGCGAGTGACAATGATGGCCGCAAAAGCGCCAAGTACGTGGAAGGATTTCGTAATTCCTCGTTGGTCCTAGATGACAAAAAGTCGTCGTATGGTAATCAAGGATACATCTGGCCAATTACTCAGAAGGAACGATATACTCAGCAGACCGCAAAAGTTTACAAGGATAGAAGAAGATCGGTTCTTCGTATCGGACCATAGCTTCGTAAGACGCCGACTCTGTTCTGTACTATGGATGTGGTCCTTGAGACTTCGCGCTCACCTCGGAGGAATTCTTACCACGTATGAGATGCGTAGAATCCCCCAGTTATCTGGCCCGGTGATTATCGGCATTCAGTCCATCGGTTGGACTAACTTAGGTGATAGAAACTAGACTGACCAACAGATATTCATATAAATACTCGGCGAGATCGGTTAGATGGTCATCAAGAGATAGCACTGAAAGACATAAGAGAACATCTCTCCGAGGAGACTGCTGAGCAGTCCAGGTAGCCGCAGTCAGAAGTACTGAGTGTTACTCGTTTTGTTCCATCATGCGAATAACGACACAGTCTGGCCTTCCAATGCCGCCATCGATTCGGTATTTCGTTAGTGTCGTATCAGTTAGAAAACCTCCGTTATGATCGAGATTACCACTGAACACACATCATCCTTTTCCAAAACGCGCACGTTATCCCAGAAGGCTTTCGCATATGAAAGCCTCAGATCACGGCGTAATGGTGGTGAACAGGCAAATGATCAACTTCTGGTTACTCGATGGTATCGATGACGTCAATAATTTTGAAGTTCGACGTTCAACAATAGATTATGAAAAACGACATCAGAAGTTGGCCGCAACTGAGGCTGCCGCTGCATATCCATCGGCCATGAAAGAAGTAAACAATGTACCCCTTTTCAAGGCACAATTACCTCGGTCTAGGAGATATCCCTAGGTTTTAAGAGGTGAAGTGCTCGAGGGTCGACTCCATACAAGAGATAGTCAACCTGGCATTCGAGCCCAAGATACCACGGGTCGTAGTTTCGAGCATTCGAAAGGGAGAAACATCTTCAAGTGAAGCCGACAAGAATCAAGTTGAAATGTGGTTGTACTAATCGGCAATGGGGAGTTCTCCGATGGCGGACTTTTCGGCCCGGACCGAGTACCTCTTGCTTCATTATTACTCAATCCTGGTCCGTTCATTGCTGACCCTGAAGCGCACTGCTAGATTCGCAAGGATTCGAGGGAGGCCAAAATTGTAGTGAAATAGGAATACACGTTCCGTTTGGGTTTATTAAAGCCCTTCGACGTTCCGTATGTGTTCCGGAAAGCTGTTATAAGAAAGCAAGATTGAAATATTTCAATCCAAGACGCTCTACTCGACATTCTCGAACTAGATGGCACCTAACATACCCGATCGTTCGATACGGATTTGTGCTGATAGAGGAGGGACGTTCTGCGATGTTCATGCGTACACAGAAATCCCTGTTGAACTTCTTCATCTGTTCATTCACGACTTTGTTCTCTTAGATCATATCCTGACCCTGAAAACCATCGAGAGAGGAAAGAAATCGTGGTCAAACTCCGTATGTCGACGCGCGTCTACATAGAATCGGCTAATATACGTGTTTCCAGTATCACAGGATCCAGGAAATTACAGCGATGCACCCACAGAGGGTATACGGCGGGTACTGGAGATCGTCACAGAGCAGAAGATACCAAGAAATTCAGTACTCAAAACAGATAAGATTGGTACGTATAAACATCGCGGTCTAGCTCCCGATAAAGACTGAAGCTTGATATAGATTACATTCGTCTGTCGACGACTGTCGCTACAAATGCACTACTGGAGCGTAAAGGACACAAACACGCACTCCTGATTACACATGGTTTCAAGGATCTCCTGCTAATTGGTAACCAGTCACGTCCAAAGATCTTCGATCTAAATATTCGTCGCCCGCCGCCTTTATACTCGACAATCGTGGAAGTAGATGAGCGCGTTACACTTGTGGGGTACACGTCTGATCCCCAAGCCGAGGAGCACGCTATACAGTTTGATCAGGATGGGAAGGTGACGAAGGCGTATAGCGGGAAGGGGTGGGATGGTGAAGGTTCTGCCGAGGGGCCAGGGTATATTGTGAGAGGTGTTTCTGGAGAGGCGGTGCGGATAATGAAGCGACCTAGTGAGCTCTTCATATTTCTTGCTTCGACACTGTTCTAATGTCGCCTTGTAGACCCCGATGTCGTCAAACGAGATCTCCAGAAACTCTACGACGATGGATATCGTTCTCTTGCCATCGTCTTTGTCCACTCCTACACATTCCCTGATCATGAGCGACTCGTTGGAGATCTCGCACGTTCAATCGGCTTCACTCAGGTCTCAGAATCAGCCCAACTGCTCCCTATGATCAAGATGGTACCGCGAGGAGTGTCGTCGACTGCCGATGCATACCTTACGCCGATTCTTCGCGAATACCTTGATGGATTCTTCAAAGGATTCGACGAGAAGCTAAAAGGCGGTCACGTTAGTGGTGCGAGAGTGGAGTTTATGGGAAGCGATGGCGGTCTCGTTGATCTGGACAACTTCTCTGGTCTGAAGAGTATCTTGAGTGGGCCGGCAGGTGGCGTTGTTGGTTACGCGTTGACGAGCTGGGATCCAAAGAAGAAGCATCCTATCATAGGGTACGTCTGACGCGAGTAATATTGAAAAGTCAGGATTGATATTTCTTCTTTTTTAGGTTGGACGTTGGAGGAACTTCAACAGATGTTTCTCGGTTTGACGGAAGATACGAAGTCGTCTACGAGACGACCACAGCTGGTGTGACGATTCAGTCTCCTCAACTTGACATCAACACTGTCGCTGCAGGCGGTGGCTCTTGTGTGACGTTCCGCAACGGCCTTTTCCTGACCGGACCGGAGAGCGCTGGAGCCGAACCTGGGCCTGCTTGCTATCGGTGAGTATATCCACATTCACGTAGTGGGTCTCTTGATACTGATGTATCATGTAGGAAAGGAGGGCCTCTAGCAGTTACTGATGCGAACCTACTTCTCGGACGTTTGATTCCAGATTACTTCCCAAAGATATTTGGAAAGTCGGAGAAGGAACCTTTGGATGTGGAAGCGTCTCGAGTCGCTTTTGAGAAACTTGCGGAGGAAATCAACGCTAGCCACAACGGGGAGCTATCTCTCGACGAGGTTGTTTATGGGTATGGTTCTCGTTTTTCGCAGTATTTTCCCTTCTAAAGCATCATATTCAAGATTCATCAAGGTCGCAAACGAGACGATGTGCCGACCGATACGCGCTTTGACTGAAGCGCGGGGCTATGCGACCTCGAAACACATGTAAGATCTCGTGTCGCCAAAGTCTTTTTATAAAACTTGCTTACCTCGATACTCAGATTGGCCAGCTTTGGAGGTGCTGGTGGTCAACATGCTTGCGAGATTGCACGTCTCCTCGGCATCCGAACAATTTTGATTCATCGGTACAGCTCCATCCTCTCGGCTTATGGATTGGCACTCGCAGACCGGTACTATAGCAATTTATAATGAAATACTGATCGGGCTACTCACTTGTATTTGCAGAGTTTACGAGCTGCAGGAACCATGTTCCACGTTCTACACTACCAACAACAGACCATCTCTCCTCGAGCGTCTTGACAAACTGACGAACGATGTGAAGACCGAGCTGAAAAGACAAGGTTTCGAGGAGAAACGCATACACGTTGAGCGCATGCTGAACATGCGCTTTGAGGGAACCGATACAGCACTGATGGTTCTCGCGGCCCCTGATGGAAACGAGGACTACGAAGACGCGTTCTATAAAGCGTACCGATCGGAATTCGGCTTTGTGCTCGAGACGAAGAGCATCATTGTGGACGATATCAAGGTATGTCCAATGATAATTCAGGATCGCTATCTTGTCCTGACGTTTCTAATAGGTCCGCGGTATTGGCAAGACGTTCGACAACCTCGGAGAGTCTGTCTATGCTGAAGTCGCCAGGCTAACGACCAACCAAGTCGACAAGTCGAAAGCAGACTCCATGTACAGCGTGTATTTCGATCATATCAGTCGGGTGGACGATACACCTGTTTTCCTGCTGGATAATCTCTCGATCGGCGATACTCTTGAAGGACCTGCGATGATCATTGATCGAACACAAACCATTGTCCTCGTTCCCGGCGCTCGTGCGGTGCTGACGAGTAAACATCTGTATATCACCTTGGACTCGTAACGACTTTCATAGAAATCCAATTGTACCTATTATATGATGCATGTCACTGTCTTGATCGTTGCATTTGAGACTATCACAGAATAGGAATATACCTGTTTTAAGGATATACATATTGGAACTTTCTCTACTTTCTTTGTATGTAAACCTATGTACTATATCAGCATATGTGTGTATATCGGTGGGCGATCTTCTGTCAATGAAGACATTGAAAGTTCTTTGGCGCCCTGAAGTGATTGCCGATGTACAGCCACTGAAAACAGACTTTCTGCCGATGACACCATACGACCTATTCCTTGCGGTTGCTTGCAAGTTTCTGATGAGCCTTGACTTCCAGAAGGTGCCTGTTCTGCCTGTTCTCTCATTGTCTGCGTCTTTGCAACATTTGATGCACCTATCACTGCTGTTCCTTGGCGATCAGTTGCCATCTCTGCCAAATACGGTCTTGGACCGGTTGCTGATGTAGTATATAATTTTACCCTGATTTCTACACACGCCCAGCTGAGAAGTGATTCTGCGCCATCTCTTTCCTCCACCATCATCGTCACTGGGCCAACCGTAGGCCATGTCATTCCTTCAACGCAGTCGTTCTCTTGGTCCAAATCTCTTCTCTTCTTCATCTGAACATGCCCTCCCAGCCCCAATTCCTTTCCCACCCGGATCGTCAGTGGAGAACATCCGCGTCCCATCTCGCCCACATGTGATGACTGCCTTTGCAGGACGCAGAAATCCCGCTGGAACGATCATAAGACGCGTCTCGGCAATGATATCCAAGAGTCTTCCGAAGAAGCCATCTGCTTTCGTGTCTCTAAATGTAAAGGCGCCTCCAGAGTCGCGGTGGAAAGTCAATGAACCTTCCTCTCCTACGGAGTCGGTCATATCATTTGATGATATTCGGCGACCAAGCGGACTCGGCCGCGCAGTCTCCGTCTCTTCCGATCACTCTCTTCCCCCTTCTCCGTTCACCACAGTCGATAAAGATTTGCCTTTCCACTTTGCGACAGAGAATGGGCATGAGAGAACGCGAGCACTTAGCTCTCCCACCTCACTCTGGTCCACAGAGGCTCTTGACGCTCATACAATGCGACGATCAGCGAGCACAGCCCGACGTAACAAAGATCGTCCGCCACCGCCGGTGCCGCTTGAAGTAGTGATCAATATCATGACATTTGCTCCACGACATGCGATCACGTCTCTTGCCTTGACTTCAAGCGACTGGTGTTCCGCGGCGAGATTGATCTTGTACGAGACTCTCGATCTGCGTACTCTTCAGCCCAAGCAGGTCGAATTATTGGTGACTCTACTGGCCTATCGTCATGACTTAGCTGACCTTGTCCGGTCATTCGAATGTCATACATGGCCTGACTTTTTTCCGCCTTCATCTAACCTCGATGAGGCGCACACACCACATCCTTCGTTCTCCCCGGCCTTGACTGCGGTCTTCACCATCGCCTTCCAGAATATGCATCTGATCACGTCCCTCGTCCTTCCTTCCTTTGATCATACTTTCCTTCGACATCATAGCGCGTTCGGACTAAGAAAACTTACGATCCTCTCTCATACAATGACATCTGATGAAACAACTCAATTATTTGCTTGGTTAGATGGTCAGACTAATATCACTCATCTCGAATTCCCTAATCTCCTGGACTTGAACGATACGGACTACGAACTCCTTACAATATCTACAATACCTATAAATTCACTATCCCCAAAATCAGCCCGCACAAACTACTCTAATATCTATAGTGCTAGCACTCCAGTCCTTACTCCCTCCGAATCTTCAGTTTCATCCGTCTACCAGCTTCATCCCGCGTCCCCTTTCAACTCTCCAAGTCTTCTCCCTGCCCTTACGATCCTCGTCGCGACACCATCCATCATCAACTCTCTTACCGCCAACAGACACGTTGCTCTCTCTAGACCCCTACAGCACGTCACCGTGAATATCAACAATACGCTCTACACGGGCCTCCGACCGTCATCTCTACTTACTCCGTTGCGCGGAATTACCTCTTTGGTTTTACAATTCAGCAATGCCGTGGATAGGCGGACCATCGTGAAGGTTCTCGGCGCCGGTGCAGTTCTAGCCACACCATCCGCACTGTCGTCGTCCGTCACCCAGACCTTGGGCTCAATTGCGAGTAGTAGTCGGAAGGCTCTCCTCCGGAGCCTCGAGCTCCGGCTGTCAGATTCGTCAACCGGAACAGACCAAGTAAGTTGTCGCTTTGCGTGAATCCTGGCAAGGCTAACACATCTTCCATTTAACACAAGGCCCTCTACAAGGCAATCTCGGCTTCTATCTCTCGTTATCAAGGCCTCGTGAACCTCAGCTGTTGTTTCGCTTCGCCGGAAGTTGCTTCAAAAGCGCCACCACTGCTCACTGATTATGAAAATGATGGAATCAACGTGTGGACGAAACAATGTCCTTCCTTACGAACGGTAACATTGCTTTCTAGGGCTGCTTGGAAACATGTCGAAGAATCTTGATCAAGTACGGGTTCTTTGTACGATTGGTGATCTATGTACTCTTGTAAATTACATATACAATGTATTACCGGTAGGTTACGGGAAAGATATCATGAGGGAGGTCATCTACACAATCAAGAAAAAGATGAATATACAAGGAAATTTAGGTGATGAGGAAAAAACATAAAGCCAAGCCAGGAGAGAATTCAAACGGATCCTGTGAAAAACGATGAAAGGGTGATCGAGGCGGCAGAAGAAAGGGGTACAGAGGTCATGTGAAGGTCATACACAATAAGTCATAAAGATTCTGAAAGAGATAAGGGGTGAGAAATGGTAGGAAAAGGTTCAGGGGGTCCGGAAAAAATCAGGGGTAGCGGGCGAGGCCGAATGATCAAGGCACTAAAGCGAAGGTCTCGCAAAGTAGTGTGTTCTAATACCCTCCCACCGTGCAAAACCTAGACGCTCCTATTAGTTCAGTCTCTGCAAGCTCGATTAGAATACAGCACAGAGTACCCTCAGGACTGAGTACTACAACTCACTGTGTTAATCTTTCTCGTTGGATCATGTCTCGGAGAAGGGCGACAACGTCGTTCGTCTCTGGACAATATAATTCTCGATGTGGATGTCCTCGTCCCCGATTGGGCCTCCGACGTCCTCACAGGTGTCGAAGGAATGGACTGCGAAGATAGTCTTGGGATAGGTGGCATCTGGCGGTACGAAACCTTCTGCTCTGACAAGGTTGCAGACGTCGACTGCGGCGGAGGCTTGTCTTGATTCCCATTCGTCCATGGCTTAGGTATCATTGTCATTGTCGGCGTCGATGTCGCTGCCGATGTGCTCCCGATTCGACTCGGATCGACCTTCGTACCGAAGTTGTCAATCGAAGGTACCCTCGGATGACTGGCGGACTTCCCCTGGGACGGCGGCTTATCCGGTTTTCTCGCAGGTACACAATGATCTATAGGATTGAATGACGGTATTCCGCGTGAAACACCTTTATCATTCGTCCCATCTGCCATGATGACCTCTCCTGACGGCGGTACCGCAGATGTTCGTGGCTGCTGCTGCTGTACAGACGACGAAGGACTTGGTGCATTCGAGGGATTCGCAGAAGGTCGGGCGGACCCAACAGGACTCCTCAGGGTGCTCCCTATCTGATCAACTTGGAACTGAAATTCGGCTTCATGATCCTTCGGTGTTGCAGACTGAGACTGCTGGGACGGTTGACGGGAATGAGAGCGCGGATTCACAGTTGCCTGTGATGAAATTTGATCCTGAATCATTTGCTTTGCTTTCAAAAGCGGACCGAGTCTGTTCGAGGAAACTGGAGGCACGGTCCGGCACGAAGTTGTTGGGGAGTGTTTCGGTTCTGATCTGATGTTGTGGATGTTATCTCTCGGTCTGTTGGTGTTGGATCCAGCTGAAGGTGCGTCGAAGAGCTGAGAAGCATGAAGTGATGGTGGTGTGGAGACAGGAGCTGAGGCCGACGACATCATCGGCGGCAGGACAGGTGTCAAAGGGTTTGAAGCAGATGTTGGAGGTGTTGGCATGCACTTTTCAACTGGAGGGGCCTCTTTCGGCTGGGAGCTGACACTCCAGTTCTGTGTTGCCGACAGAGTAACAACACCTACAGCCATAGGGTTCTTCGTTCTGGCCGACGTCGACGGAGCAGGTTTCACAGGCTGTGTCACATTCACGCTTTTCGATCCCGTAGAGCTTGGTGTCCCCGTGGTCGTCTTGGATCTGACTTTCGTCTGTGCTTTACTAACTGAACCGGACACGTTCGCCGCAGTGGAGATAGAACGACGAGAAGTGACCAATTTCTTGGGCGGGTTAGGCCTGACCGCGGCAGTGTCGTCATCGTCATCATCATCCGAAAATTTGAGAGTTGGTACTTTCCGCCGCTTCGTCAATTGAGTACCGGCCTCGGGAGAATATTCGTCGTCATCAACCTTGGTCGCTCGTTTCCGTTTTGGCGTTGTTTGTGCACTCTGAGTGCGCTTGGGAGCAGTGGGAGCGCCGGCCGCGAGAGTTCGCGTGACTGGCGGCACGTTGACGCTTTTGGGCAACGCCGGAATATCCCTGCTGCTGGCACTTAAACCCTCGCCCTTAAGACTAAGAGAATGCACTTCTTTCGTTACGAACGTAAGGAGTTTCTTATACAGCCTCGCCGCCGTATCAGCTTTCACGAGCCGCTTCATCTGCCTCACCGCGTCTGCCAGTTGATCGGGACAATACTGGTTCCTGTTCAGGTAAATCATGACACCAACCATGACGAAGAATTGGGGCTGGATGTTTTCGAACACGTCCACTAGCTGTGGGCTGTCGAAGATCAGATTGAAGACCTTAATGACGCCCAATGCTCCCGATTTTAGGTCGGCAGAGGGTGGGGTCTTTAAGCCGAGGAAAGTTTCGACTCGCGCGAGCGTGACTTGAGTAGCTGGTGGCTTTTTGATGATGGTCTCTTTGATTATGACTGCGATTTGCCCAAGCATGAAAAAGTCTTTGCCCTTTGCCTTTTCCCAACCTAGGAATTCACGGAGGCCGACGGATGTTTCTCTGTACATACCTCGAACCAAGTCGGCGTTGGGGCCATTAATGGCTTTTAGGCGTTCTAATACAAAGGCCAGAATTGAGAAAAGCAAAACCAGATAGGTCAATGTTAACACCAACCGTGAGTAGACAAGGCAACACCATTCTGGACTCGCTATTGAAGTTTTGACGTCAAGAAATATACTTGAAAAGGCGATATAGAAAAACATACCTGAAAGACCTCGCGCTCGTCATGCTCATCTATCTCTGCATATTTACAGATCGATATCCGAACATTGTTGAACCGCCGCCGCTGCGCCTCGGTAAAAACCTTCCCTTCTTCCCCGCGGGGATTTTCTCATACCACATTTCATGGTTTAGCTGTCTGTGGCGGGGTGAGGTGAGATTCAAACATTGGAACACCAAAGCCACACTTACGAATCTCTATCTTCAGTCGCGGAACGGCATGTGAGAAGAATAACGATAAAAGCAAATGTGATGTCTTACAAGATATCTAGGAAAAGGGGCTAGTAAATCATAGTTGGGTAATAGGTAAGTAGGCGTTTCGCACCTTTCCCTCCTTGAATCTATGAATTTCTGTCAGCAATCAAAGAATTCTGGGTCACAATCTATGCGTACTGCTGTATGGCGGTGATTCTTTGTTTCCCATCTATACAGACTTTGATCGGGACATCGTCTTCGCGTATTCTCTCGGCTGTACACTCAAAGATAAAGGCCACGGTTGGAAGAATCAAGTAACGCCTATCATACCAAAGACGAGTGGAAATACGACATAGTTGTTCATTAAAGAATCAATGAGAAATCCTTGCTTGGTGTCATCCCAGACCACGCCTGTTCCAAAACATGAACACAAAGAACTTGTTAAAGACAAAGAAAAGTTACTTCGTTGATATTCCGGGTCAACGTCAATAATCTTGTTTTTTAGCTCACCTGAGACTATCAGAACCATCTCGGAACCATGAAAATCGACACCACTCACCGTAAATCGTCTTGACCGTATCTGGGTAAAGATGAGGCTCGCGAAGGCGGGGTCCGGTTTTTGTTTTTTTGTTTTCTACTTTTTTGGGCTGAGGTGGCGGTGGCATGGGAGTGGCGGATTTGGATGGCGTTGGCTGTGCCAGAGGCTGGTCGTCTTCAGAGTCTTCAATCTCGGTCAAATCTGACTCCTCATCGTCATCAAACATCATTCCTAAGGGTGGATTGCGTTATCAGGTCGTCGTGGGCGCTGAGCGTGGTTGAAGGCCTAGGTTGTGAAAAAAGGAGTGGCGGGAGGTGAAAGAGATAGTTGTCGGAGACGCTGGCACGCATTAGTTCTTTATTAGACTGGTGCTCTCGGGGGTCAGACTGTCACTTCAGAACGCGTAGATATTGCGACCCTGCTTGAAACGTTTCTTGGCACAAAATTAGAATCCGCTCCTGATCCAAATCAAAAGCTAGAGAGGCTAATTCCTTCTGTGATATACATGATCTTTGTATTAGAATTATGCTTTCCTGGTCACAAACCGCATAAAAGCAAGGATTATGCAGCGCAGAAGTGATAACTGCAGGTCCGAACAAGCGCCTGACAGAGAACACATTTTGTGACGTGATCTGGATCGACACAATCTCCACAACGCAACAAAAACATGTTTTCCATGGGCACCCATCTCCATAGATGATAAAGGCTTCGGAGGAGTGTCCGGGGTCTGGGCTTTTCGGTGATAGCCGAAAGTCAAGTGACCGACGCGCCTCGCGTGTTTGAACTGTTTCTTTCTACGTGCCACGATGAGGATCGAGGAATTAATTCTCGAAGGTCAATCTTTTATTCTATACAACTGCTTATACTGAGTTATGGTGTTTCCAGGATTTAAATCATATCCTGTTCGGACCCAGATTACAGGATGGGATCCATCCTTCAACGCGATTACAGGTCTCAATGGCTCGGGCAAATCCAACATTCTCGACGCGATTTGCTTCGTTCTGGGCATAACCAACATGCAAACGGTACGTATGCTGTCTTTTTTGACGCCGACGTAAGACTGAACCTCTTTGATCAGATGCGTGCTGCGAATCAACAAGACTTGATTTACAAACGTGGACAGGCTGGTATCACCAAAGCCAGCGTCACCGTCGTGTTTGACAACTCGGACAAGTCGAAGAGTCCGGAAGGATATCAGGACTGCAAGCAGATAACTGTAACGCGTCAGGTATCCAAAACAGTGTGGCATTCTCGTTTTTCAACTTTGACCTATGACCCGCAGATTGCCCTCCCAAATGTCTCCAAGTACCTTTGCAATGGACACAAATCAACCCAGCAAGCCATCCACTCGCTTTTCCAATCTGTTCAACTTAACATCAACAATCCTAATTTCGTCATTATGCAAGGCCGCATAACCAAGGTGCGTCTCAGCACACTGTCGGATGGTGCAGAGAATAATTCTCATCCAGGTGCTCAACATGCGTCCACAAGAAATATTAGGAATGGTTGAGGAAGCGGCCGGAACGCGTATGTTCGAGGACCGAAAAGACAAGGCAATCAAAACGATGGCTAAGAAGGATAAACGTGTCCAAGAGATTCTTTCACTCCTCCGCGAAGAAATCACACCGAAACTCGAGAAGTTACGAACCGAAAAGCGCTCGTTTATAGCATACCAGAAGTCCGTCTCCGAGCTCGAGAAGATTGGGCGGGTGTTGCGTGCCTGGGAGTGGACAGAGTCGCAAGAGAAGGTGGCGAAGAAGGAGCAGGAAATGGAAGAGGAAAAGGCAGAGGTCGAGGCGGCGAATCAGAGGAAGAAGAAGGCGCTTAGGGAGTGTGAGGCAGCGGAGAAGGATATGGAGGCTGTGACGAAGAAACGCGACGCTGAGATCGCGAAGGGCGGGAAGATGAAGAAGCTAGAAGAAGAGGTGCAGGAGCTTGCGAAGGCTGCGTATAAGACGAAGACGCAAGTAGAAATCAAGGAGGGGACGATCAAGGATGAGGAGGTTAATATTAAGGCTCTCACTGATGAAGTGAAAACAGTACGTGACTACTTTTCTTGAGTGTACTACGCGTAGCTCATCTCGTCGTAGCTGCAAGCTTCTCAGACGGAAAAAAAGGCTCAAGTAGAGACCTTGAATGGGTCCTTTGAGAAAGTGAATGAGGAATATACAGCTTCCTCGAACAAACTAGCTTCAGCCGAAGAACTCATACAAACCCTCCTTACTGGTCTCTCTTCAGGCAAAGCCACCACCTCGGGTGGTGGATACATGGGTCAACTTGCCGCAGCCAAGGGACGCATTGCTCAGGGCCAGGCAGAAGAGGAGCAAGCCAAAGTGAAACTTGGCATGAGTGAGAAGGAGCTTAAGACGCTTGAGGCGCGGTGGAAGGAGGTTGAGCGCGATGCGCGTGATGGGCAGAAGAATCTTGAAGCGAAGAAGGCTGCCGTTGAGGAGTGTCGGAAGAAGCTTGAGAGGTGCGGTTGGAATGAGGAGAAGGAGAGGGATGGTGAGGAGAGGCTGAGGACTGCGAAAGCAGCGGTTCGTAATTTCATGGATGTGTGTTTAACCTCACTCTTGTTTTATGAACGGTGCGGTGACACAACTTGGATAGGAACACGAGCGCGTAAAGCAAAGCCTAGGAAGGCTTGACTTTGAATACCAGGATCCGTATCCAGGCTTCGATAGGCGGAAAGTCAAGGGTCAAGCTGCGACGCTCATTTCGCTCGATAAAGAAAATTACAACAAGGCGACCGCATTGGAGATTGCTGCCGGCGGAAAACTGTTCCAAGTTGTTGTTGAGAATGAGAAGATCGGAAGCGACATCCTCAAGAACGGGAAGCTCAAGAAACGGGTAACTCTTATTCCACTCAACAAAATCTCAGCCTATAAGCTCTCCGCCAGAGTATTTATCCTTTGCCACTATCTTTTCATATAATTAACATGTTTCTGAATAGCAATTAGATACTGCTCAGCGCCTCGCACCAGGCAAAGTACGCCCAGCCCTCTCACTCGTAACCTACGAAGACGAAGTCGCCAACGCCATTGCCTACGTCTTCAGCGACAACCTCATCTGCGACGATGCTGAATCTGCCAAGCGCGTGACGTTCTCCAAAGAGGTGGGTGTTCGATCCGTCACTCTCGACGGCGACGTCTACGATCCCTCCGGCACCCTCAGCGGCGGGTCTGCACCGAGCGGTAGCGGGCTTCTCGTGAGGGTTCAGGCACTGCTGACGGTGGGCGTGCAGCTGGCGGAGGCGAGGGAGCAGCTTGAGGCATTGGAGGGTGAACAGAGGAAGGGGATGAAGGTCAGGGAGGAATGGAAGCAACTGTCGAGGGAGCTGGAAATGAAGGAGCATGAGGCGAAGCTGATGGAGCAGCAGGTTGAAGGGAGTAATGCCGCTCGCGTGAGTTCGAGATTTTCTTTTTGCTATACAGTGTCTCACTGGTTATCTATGCTGAGTAGATTGGAACGCAAGTGGAGGAGCTGAAGCAGACGATCGAGAATCTCAAGTCTGCCGTGAAGGCGGCTAAAGATAAGGTGTCTGAAGCGCAAGAGGAGTGCAAGAAACTTGAGCGCGACATGGCTGAGTTCAAGAATAACAAGGAAGGCAAGACGGAGGAACTCAAAGTACGCTCTTTTGTCGTTTCTATTGTCCACCAGGTTGACAGCATCTGACACCACATTGCTCAATAGAAAGACATCTCGAGGCAGAAGGCGGCTCTACAGAAGCAAGCCGTGATCGTCAAGACCCAACAAAAGGAGGTACAGACCGCAAAGCTTGAACTTGGTATGTTGTCATGTTGACAATTCTGCTATGACTACGATAATGGCGTGGTGACATTGTACCGTGTGGTTCACAGAACAAATCGAGCAAGACATCGAAATGGCAACAAACACACTTCAAGAAGCTAAAGCCGGTGTGACGAAGCTGCATCGCGATCTGGAGAAACTCAAGGGCGAAGTTGCTGCGAGTGAGGTACGAAAACGGTCTATTCTTGTCTTGTTCATGGAGATTCATACTCGGCCTCTCGCTTACTTTTAGGCAGCACATGCCAAGGCAGAGAAGAAGCTTCAGGAGGAGCGTGCAACCTTGTCTCGATTTGATCATGAGCTGAAGGAACTTGCGAATGTTATCAAGGAGAAGAAGCAGGCGGTTTCGCAGGCCGAGCTTGATTATAAGAGCCATGAACATGCAGTTCAGGTGCTGGGCAAGGAAAAGACGGCCGCAGGTAATGCAGTTGCTAACCTCGAGAAACAGTATGAGTGGATTGCGGAAGACAAGGAGTACGCTGCCATTTGTAGTTGGTTGGCTCTATTTCAAACTGATGTTTGGATTTTAGCCAATTCGGTAAGGAAGGCACGCCGTATCATTTCGCCGGGCAGGACATTGGGAGGTTGAGGGAGAAAGCGAGGGAGCTGGAGGAGTCGCAGAAGGGCATGAAGAAGAAGGTTAACCCGAAGGTCATGAACATGATTGACAAGTGAGTGTCTCTCTTATTCTGTGGTTTCTACTACTTAATGACGTAACAATCCAACGCAGTGTCGAGAAGCGCGAGGCTGATCTCCAAAAAATGCTGTCGACTGTCCTAAAGGACAAAGAGAAGATCGAGGAAACGATCGAGGAGCTCGACCGGTACAAACGGGACGCTTTACAGAAGACATGGGAAAAGGTTGATGGGTGAGTTATGACTGTATCCCTATATCCATCGACCTTTTCTCCTGAGACGGCGGAATAGTGATTTCGGCGGTATTTTTGCGGAACTTCTTCCTGGCAATTTTGCAAAGCTGCAGCCGCCGGAAGGACAGGACTTGATGGACGGGCTTGAAGTCAAAGTCCAGCTTGGTTCTGTTTGGAAGCAGAGCTTGACCGAGCTGAGCGGTGGTCAGAGGTTTGTGACCCCTTCTACAACATCATATGATTTTCATCTCATATTTGACCTCTGTTTTTGACAGGTCACTGATTGCTCTGTCGCTCATTATGGCACTCCTTCAGTTCAAGCCTGCACCTATGTACATTCTAGACGAGATCGACGCGGCTCTAGACCTCTCACATACGCAGCACATTGGGCAGCTCTTCCGCACGCGGTTCAAGGGGTCGCAGTTCATTGTTGTGTCGCTAAAAGAGGGCTTGTTCACCAACGCGAACGTGCTCTTCCGCGCTAGGTTCCGGGACGGGACATCAATCGTGGAGAGGACGGGGCACAGATCGGCGTCGTCGCTGTATAACGATGAGCGTGACGGCGACGAAAATGGAACAGACGACCGGACACGGCGGAAGAGGGCTGGTGGCTCATAGAAATTATACAGTTTTTGTTATTCTTTCTCATTTATGCGGCTTGTGTACCTCTGCTAATCTTGTAATATTATAACTCCTGTGCATACGGATACGGACAAACCTCGTCATACAGACGCGTTGAGTTCCTGTCTCAACTTCCGTATCCTCCAAGTCCAGAACTAGCTCAATAATCAGGCCTTTGACGCCACGGCGGGCCTCATGAATCATAAGCAAATACGATGTTGCCGCTATCATAAGACCGTTTCGCGATGTTCGTCGCATGGGAGTAGAGAATTAAGCTTATGCGACAGTATAACAACGAGAATGAGGCGTGATGGATACACGGTTGCAAAGTGCTGGTATTGAGTGCTGGTATTGATGCATTCTTCCAGGTGTCTCTTGGATCAGACAAAACTCGTGATTTCACTGCATGACGATCGTTACGGCCATCGCAACGCACGCTAGACAAACGTATGGCGAGAGTCGTTCGCCTGTGGTCTTGAATTAGAACTAGAAAGACTCAGATATCTTAGCCGAACTCATACCTATCCGTGCAGACATGAAGAACAATCCAAGGAATCTGAAAGTTGCATTAGAACATAGTAAGAGATCACAAAACTGGACTTACCCCTGTTTGTTTCTATCTATAAGGCGCGGTGCGACAGCGCGCACATATGTACATGTGCATATGGTTAATAGGATAACCAGGAGTAAGGATTGGAAATTGAACAGAGCCGACTGAGAATCATAAGTAATATACAAGAAATGCTTTTTAATTAATACATACCATTTAACCAATGGCTGCTATCCGCGCCCAGACGGCTGAGGGAACGAAAAGGTCTGATGAGCACACGTGCGACGTGGGCCACCCGTGGCACTCGATCGAGGCCGTCGCCGTTCGAATTCAGCTTGGACAAACATACATACGAACAGTTTTGCGGTCACTCAAGATCATCCAATCCACACCCAACTTGTTACTACGTTACTATATTGATATCTACCTACGCTAATTGATAGCTTGTTGCTTATGGTGTAAGCCAACTAAAAATTTGTCTGTTTTCTGTGACTAAGAATTAGTCACCGCCGCCGGGCCATAGATCTTTGTGCGGCGTGGACGTCTATCCGCGGATCCATGATTTGTCCCTTAGGGGCATAGGCAATGGCACCCACATTTGTGCACTCGCTAACCCATCTTTATCGCTTGGTCGGCATCCTCTCCATAGGCGTATCATATCCTACGTAGGCCACCGCTGACGTACTATGCCTCCACTGGCCATGTCAGGTTGACACAATGACATTTCGCAAAAAAACTCGTGTGCGATATTAACCAGATCTATATGTGGGGGGTATAGCACCATATCTCTCCATCAACATCCTGAATTTTCTTCCATTGGTTGAAAGTCCCGTTCCTACAATATGAAAAATATTGAACTTGAAGGGTCCTCACCATGCCTCGGAACTGCTCTAGACTCTCAACTCGGAAATTTTCTCGATGTCGACATGTCCCGAGTGTGGCCCGCCCCATCATCATAAACTTGTGATAATTATGTACCCCAAGCGAGCCCACAAAACCGATTCCGATGGCCATCCAGAGGTCTTGTGATAAAGATAACGAGGTTGTGAAGATACCTCTGCATGATTGATCCATGATTCATGTGTAATCATCACAAGGAAGAAACCAGATGGATCGCGAGTGGAAAGGCCTATTGGTAAAGGATAATGTGTAGGGTACGGCCAGTAATGGGATCGTGAAACCTCACTTAATGTCGATATTATTCCAACAGGCGCAAGTACTATTGTTAGCAGCCACTTTAAACAGGCGGCGATGCGTACTCGACCGCTATTCGAAGTTCCCCATCATCCGAGTGCAAGATTACTTCAAGAAGGCGACGACGATACCTTATGACCCCTAAGCTCGCTCCTAAGCTTTTTGTCTTCACCATGTCTGATAACAGATCAGAGAAGGGTGTCGACGAGGAGAAGGTCGCCGCCGACGAGGGTATTCCTGCGTTCTCATTTTCCGTCCCGTTCGTTTACTCACTTACCTGCCGGTACTCCAGCTAAGGTCGCTGAGGTAACCCTCCCCGACTTCGATGACCCCAACATAGATAAGGAGGGTGCCGCACAGGGTATCCTCGAGGACGACTCCCCTTATCCCGAGGTCCGTTCTGCCGTCGCGAACACTGACGACCCCGACATTCCCGTCTCGACGATTCGCTCCTGGTTCCTCGGGATCTGCTGTGCCATCCCCATTCCTGTGGGTTCCCCTTGAACCCTGCCCAATTTCAGCAACTCACATCTGAATCTCAGGGTCTGAACCAATTCTTCTACATGCGTTACCCTTCGGTTCTTGTCACTGGCGTCCGTTCCCTTTGTTCTATCCCAAGCCATCAACACTAAGTCCTGACCCGTGATGCATGTAGGTCGTTGCTCTACTTATCACCTTCCCTGTTGGCAGAGCATGGGCTCGAGTAATCCCCAACTGGACAATTTTCGGTGTCCACCTCAATCCAGGCCCTTTCTCGATTAAAGAGCATGTGCTCATTACTATTATGGCTACCGTTGGATACCAAAGTGCCTACGCTACGGATGTCGTCGCCGTTCAGCGCGTCTACTATAACCAGGTCTTCAACTTTGGTTGTATGTAATAAGACCAATCTCAGTTTTGTACAGCATGTTGACAGTTTATTTCTATCTAGACCAATGGATGATTGTCATGTCCACCCAGCTCATCGGATTCTCAATTGGCGGTATCGCTCGCCGCTTCCTTGTGCAGCCTCCTCCGATGAGATTCTGTTCAGTTTTCCCTTGTCTTCCCTTACATGTCTGTATTCAAAGTCTGGCCCAGTAATCTCGTCACTTTTCAACACCCTTCATGCACAACACTACGCCGGTATGGGAAATCGTGATGGTCATTACCCGTGAAATGTTCTTCCTTTGCCTTCCTTGCATCTGCTATCTGGTATGTCTTCCCGGGATATTTGTTCTCAGCACTTTCCTACTTCTCGTGGGTGTGCTGGATTGCTCCCAACAACATCCCCGTCAACCAGATGTTCGGCTACATACATGGTCTGGGTATGAGTCTCATTACCTTCGTCTGGGCCCAGATTGCGTACATCGGTTCCCCCCTTGCTACTCCTTGGTGAGCCGAAGCTAACATTGCCGTTGGCTTCACATTTCTTCTGGATCCTTACGCCTGCATTGTATTATACCAACACATGGTATAGCGAGTACCTCCCGTAAGTCATTTATAATCTAGTTTGGATTATGGTATGATCTTGACCTCTCGATTTAGTATCTCTTCGCGTACCTCTTTCGACAACACTGGCAACACCTACAACGTTTCCAGAATCATCAATGCCGACACCACCTTCAACCAGGAAGCGTACTCAGCGTGCAGCCCTTTGTTCCTCTCCACGACTTTCGCCATCTCATACGGTCTCTCGTTTGCTTCTATCACGGCTACCCTCACGCACGCATTCCTGTTCTTCCGCAAGCAGATTTGGACCCAGGCGCGCCGTGCGATGCACGAGCAGCCAGATATCCACGCTTGTCTCATGTCTCGTTATCACCAGGTGCCGCAATGGTGGCACATTGTCATTTTCCGCGAGTTTGCCCTGTCAAGTTTCGTGCTGAGCTCTTAAACAGTATCCATGTTCGTATTCGGTGTCGTTTCTATTGAAGCTTGGGAGACCAAGTACCCTGTGTACGTGTTTCTGCGTTCTAACGGTGCATGAGGCTAATACTTTGAACAGTGAATACTTCATCCTTGCCCTGGTCAGTTCCCTTCGTCTACATCATCCCCAGTCCCCATTGGCATGATCCAGGCCATTACGAACCAGCAAGTCGGATTGAATGTCGTCGCGGAACTGATCATTGGATATGCCCTCCCTGGTCACCCCGTCGCCATGATGTTGTCCAAGACCTGGGGTTATATCACCATGGTTCAGGCCCTGCAGTTCACCTCTGACTTCAAACTCGGCCACTACATGAAGGTTCCTCACCGTGCCATGTTCTTAGCTCAGGTCCTTGCGACTGTCATTGCCGGAACTGTTCAGCTTGGCGTCCAGTCCTGGATGTTTACCTATATTCCTAACATCTGTAGTGCTGATCAGAAGGACGGCTTCATTTGCCCCTGTACTCAGGTGTTCGGAACGGCCAGTATTATCTGGGGTGTCATTGGACCTGCACGCCAGTTCTCGAAGGGTCAGATCTACTACGGCAAGCCGAACTTCTGTTTCAATACGATATGTACCAAACTCACTTTTTATATACAGCTCTGACTTTCTTCTTCCTCATTGGTGCCATCTGCCCCGCCATTGCATATCTCTTGACGCGTAAGTTCCCCAACAGCATTATGCGCTATGTCAAGTAAGTCATTCACCCCAGCCTCTGCTCCATGAATGAATGATTGCTCAATATATACAGCTTCCCTGTCATCTTCTCTGGAACTGGCTACATTCCTCCTGCAAGCGCCGTCAACTACGTCCCTTGGACGATTGTCGGATTCATCTTCCAATATGTCATGCGCCGCCGCCACTTCTCGTGGTGAACGAAATACAACTATGTTCTATCGGCCGCATTGGATGCTGGTGTCGCGGTATCTGCCGTGCTCATCTTCTTCTGCTTGCAGTTCCCTAGGAACGGCACTATTAGTCTGAACAATATTCAGACTTGGTGGGGCAACTCGTAAGTTTAGCCGTTTTCAAAGGTCGCACATAGAAATTGACTTCAATTACAGGGTGTATGTCAACACCGCAGATGCATCGGGTACACCGATGAAGGCCATTCCCGATGGAGATTTCATCGGGTTCGTTGATGACCATCGCGTTTGTGCTGCGAAGATTGCTAATATCTGCTTTCTAGCCCAAGGACCTGGAAATAGATCGTTCTTTTTTCACGATCTGTGACACGATATACGATATTAATTCGGTTTCTATGTTTTATTCGAGTTCATCATGTATATTTTAGAAATACCCCTCTAAAGGCCGGTCTTGGACACGTTCACTGATTCCCAACATTTGTTGCCCTTGACCAAACATCAAAATTATGAAGATTATCAAATTGAAACCCTCACCAGTCGACTCGATGGCGTCACTCAACAAATCGATGTTCTTATGACATTGTTAGAGTTGACGTATCCGGAGGGTACCGGTCGACTTTATTCGCGAGCCTTGGATGCATTATTGCTCTTGCCAGCAAAAGTTTGTTGGGGGAGGAAGTCGTAGAGAGACAGGGCGGTCGAGGCTACTTGCCATACTCAGCCCTCAGTTCACGCCCGGATGACCGCTGGAATCCTATGCCATGGCTGTAACTCATAACAAGGTTTTTCGAAGACATTGACGAGATTAACTTTGATTTTGACATATACTTGTGCTACATGCTATACGAAACTCGTCATCTCTAGTCGTTAGTTTGCAAGTCCCGTGTCCTGTACGATTCTGATTTCAGCATCTAATCAATCGCAGTAGCTTTTAACATCGTATATCTCGCCTCATAACATTTTACCTCTTGAGGATTTCGATCGCCGTCTTTGAAGACGTACCGACGGCGCTCCAGAAAGTTGCCATTGAGGACTCCAAAACGTTTGATATGCCAGGAAGAACTATTGCCAAAGATAAATACTAGGATATGCCTATTTACTATATGTGGTTACAGCGTTGTCAAGAAAAATATCGAGAGAGTAGTCGTATTGTACATAATCCGTGTTAGATGATGATGAGAAACAGAGAAGAATCATCCATAGAACGAATCCTTCCGATAATCCGCGACGGAAAAGAGAGAGTGTGTACATGGTAAGGTGGTTCACGTGAGATAATCAGGATGAGAGCAAGATAAATAATACACAGATGAATTCAAGAGGTTTGATATGGTCTTCATTTCACGTTTCCCATGACGGGAAGTGCCCGTGGCTTGGGAATTGGAGGCTGTCCAGAAACGCGCTGGATTGAGTGTATGAGGATGAGGACGTATGTCGTCAGATAAGAATGATCGTACACGTAGGCTGTACCTGCACACGGCATATCCATGGACACCTTTGGCCAGATAAGCCTGAAGATTACACTCAGAAAGCCAGATTCATGAGCATAAGAACGTGAACTTACGTCCTCAACTACATACATGCCAACAAAGCGGTATCTGTACCACGATTGCACTAATCAACACTTTATGATTACAAAGGAAGATATCGTGTCTCACCCATATTCAGGAGCATATTCTGAACTAGCTCCTGAACCGCGAACGACGCGAACGGGCCTCTTCGTTTCTGCAGATCTCTTCGAAAAGATCGAGTGAGAAAGTCTCGGTAGGTTACTTGAAGGGAAGATGAGAACTCACCTGCAGAGCCCTGTTATCATTGTGCGTGAAAGACTGGTCTGCAACCTGAATAGAGTGACCCTACGGCACAGAAAAGTTAGATCATTTCCAGAGCGCAGCTGACGATAAGATGGTACAAACCGAGTCTTCCTGGCCACCTAGCAATGCGTGGCAAAGGTGTTACAAATATGTTCGATCCTAGAGATATTGCCTACCAGTGCCGGTGTAAATCCTGTTTCAACAACGATGAGGACAAGAGCTGACAAGAAAGGCATAATGGCATACAAAAAGTCGCCCTGATCATCATCGTCGGCATAGCCTCCCGAAACTACGATGGAAAAGGCTCCCAGCGCTATACTTCCAGATATCCCAGCATAAGTCTTGGTGTGTATGCCGGATTCTGCAAGTTCCTTTCTACAAACGGAGTCAACATTAGCGTGTCCCAGAAGAGGAATGATTTCTTGCCTGTTGTTATAGATTGTACCGACGGGAACTCCCAGATTGCCGAACCGGGGATCAATGGGAGGTGGAACGTTCGTCGGGTACATATCCTTGTTTTGCATGAGCATCGCGCGCCTGGAGAAAAAATAAATGGTTGGAACATGATGCACGACTTTCCAGCGAAGGACCGTTACATTCGTTCTATAGCCATGGTGGGGACAGACAAAGAGATGATTTCACGCGGAGATCGTAAATTGTGAACAATGAGCGCTGGGCACGCCTCGCCGTCACATCTCGAAGTTGTCACCGTCACGCGTTTCTCTTCGATTCTGTTAAATGATGGAGGGGTCTTCGTCGTCCGGAAAAAAGAAGCCAGTTGCAATTATAACGATAGGTATGGCTGGTGCAGGTAAATCGACCTTTGTTCAACGCATCAACTCCTATCTCCACTCGCTGGACCCCCCATCGCCCCCGTATATCCTCAATCTCGACCCAGCGGTTACTCACGTCCCTTTCGAGCCGAATATTGACATTAGGGACACAGTAAATTATGCAGAGGTCATGAAGCAGTGTGTAATCGGCCACATGCGAGGTAACAGACCATATGTATGACTTGCATCCCAAAGATACAATCTAGGGCCTAACGGCGGAATATTGACTGCGCTAAACCTCTTTACGACAAAGTTCGATCAGGTCCTAGGCCTGGTAGAGAAGAGGGCTGAGACTGTTGAGTGAGTGTACTGATCACTTCGATCTCGACGTTTGTCTCATTGAATCTAACATTTTTGCAGCTATGTCATTCTCGATACCCCAGGGCAAATCGAGATATTCACTTGGTCAGCATCTGGTGCAATCATTACAGACGCTGTCGCATCGTCCATACCCGCCGTTGTGGCGTACATCATCGACACCCCGCGGACAACTGCACCTGCGACATTTATGTCGAATATGCTTTACGCATGTTCCATTCTCTACAAAACGAAGCTACCCTTCATCCTTGTTTTTAATAAGACGGATGTGCAGCCGCACGACTTTGCGCTAGAGTGGATGAATGACTTTGAGCAGTTCCAAGCGGCACTGGCATCTCACAGTGGTACAAGTGACTCTGAGGGGGAACCTACGTATATGAACAGTCTCATGAACAGCATGAGTCTCGTTCTTGACGAGTTCTACAAACATCTCAAAGTAAGGCCTCTCTTGTTCATCGACATCATGTCATTGACGTCTCTCAGGCCGTGGGGGTGTCAAGCATGACTGGCGATGGTATTACAGCCTTTTTTGAGGCTGTCGAAGGCGCGAGAGAGGAATACGAAAAGTAAACGAGCTTCTATCTCCGGGGCCGCGTACTCACTATGTCGAACAGAGATTATCTTCCGGAACTGGAGCGTGCCCGAGCGTCACGCGAAAAATCCCTCCAAGATGCTAAAGCCGACTCTATGAGACGCCTGATGAAAGACCTCGAAATAGACCGGGTCAAAAACCCGCAGGGTGCTTTGGCAGACCGGTGGAACCCGGATGCCGAGGAAGATGAAGATGATGACACCGAAATAAACATTGTGGATCGTAGTAAGTTGTCATCATTTCATTTCAATATGCGCGCCGGGGAAGTCTTTGTATCCCAAGGCTGTGCATCTGCCTAACTGTCTGCTGATCAAATGATATTCTTAGGTGAGGAGCCATGGCCTGGACAATACATCGACATCACCCGTGCGCGACGACATGAGGATGAGGGTATCAACTGGCCTAGACCCGGGTGATGGGAAAGGGAGTGTACTTTCCCTTCACTTGATCATCCCTCGGACGCCGCGATACCGGGAAAACACATAAAGGGGTCGCCAGAAAAGTGCAAAGCCATCCGAAGACTTATTCTGCCCCGCATTCACAGCACGATATCGGACGTCATGCTTTGATGTCTCCCTATGTAGGCTGTTTGGAATTATATCTGTATTTAGAGTGGTGATTTCGCTGGGAGCGTGGGCTTGTCAATGTCAAATGGAAGATTGTTGCCAGCCGGTTACCAACCATGATCCTGTGGATGAGAGTTGGCCGGGTGAATCTGCCCATGATTCAGTGGGAATTTTGCTTTGAACAGGAGGCTCCTTACGCTGTACCCTACGTAAGACAGCAGGCCTGGTACACATGTGCACAATTTTAGAGAGCACATGAATGTTGATGTAATTAAGAGGGATGTCCTACAATGCCAGACAATGCCCAGGGTGCATATCATGCCCAGGGTGCATATCAATTGGACCCGCGGCGGCGGTGGCTGTGCCATTCTTGGGCGTACAAAACGATGACCCCTTTCTCCTTATTACCGGTATCCTCGTCTCGCATCTCTTTTGCTCTCTTCCCTTACTCTCACTTTTATTTTTTGTGGGCCTTTCCCTACTGATCACTGACACTTCGGCGCTAATCTGCACTCCCCTGGCCCCCAGATAGGCCCATCCATCTCTTCTTCACAAGCCTTCTCCGTATTTTAAGTCTTCATTAATCAAATTCCCATCGTCGCCTTGCTCGTACCAAAATGGATCGGTTAGCAACTACGGTGCATCACTATGCTGCACAGTAAAAGCTGACTTGCCCATCACACTGGGTGTTTCTTCACCTCATCAGCTACGCCAAGATCGAGAAAGTTGGTGCGTATATCAGCGTTTTTTGATCAGTTCGCGAGGATGTGTGTGCCAACTCTGGGCCGTGGTGGATTACAGGAGAAGGTGCGTTGGGGTCTTACGGGTTGTGAAGCACTACCTTGCAATTTATGTGTTTTTTGGGCAGGCACATACGGCGTCGTATACAAGGCGCGGGACACTACGACTAATGTGATCGTCGCGTTGAAGAAGATCCGTCTCGAGGCAGAAGACGAGGGTGTTCCCAGTACAGCTATTCGGGAGATTAGTCTTTTAAAAGAACTCAAAGACGACAATATCGTAAAGTATGCCGTCCTTCCCCGAGTTCATTCCCGGCCCCGTTCACATCGATGTTAATCAAACAAACGTTTAATATCTTCAAACTTTCTAGGCCCCTCGACATCGTGCACGCCGATCAGAAGCTCTATCTCGTCTTCGAGTTCCTCGATGTCGACCTGAAGAGATACATAGAAACTGGCAATCAAAATCGTACGCCCATCACTCTCGATATTGTTAAGGTGTGTTTTAGGCTGTTCTCTGATCTATTGGACTTGGTGAGGCACGGAGTATTGATTGAATTTTCGCACGTCATGACGCGTCTAACGCGTCGCCATGTGATGTAACCCCACTTAACGCCGCAGGAGGGCATTCATGTTCCGTCTTTGTGCCTCTCCAGATGATATCAATCATTTCTCTTCTTTCTCTCAAGGCATCCATTCAATAGTTCAACGTCTGATCTAACTGTATATCTTTCCAGAAATTTACTTACCAGCTCAATGCGGGCTTGCTCTACTGCCACTCGCACCGTATCCTCCACCGCGACCTCAAGCCTCAAAATCTCCTCATCGACAACCGGAACAACCTCAAGCTCGCAGACTTCGGTCTTGCGCGGGCTTTCGGTATCCCAATGCGGACCTATACTCACGAGGTACGCCCTCCTGCTGACCTCTGCCGCGTATCAGAAGAGGCAATGTATATTTGATCTTGGTATCTGTGTAGGTCGTGACCCTGTGGTACCGTGCGCCTGAGGTTCTGCTCGGTTCGCGCCACTATGCGACCGGCATCGACATGTGGTCTGTTGGATGTATCTTGGCTGAGATGGCTATGCAGGGTCAGCCTCTCTTTCCAGGTGACTCTGAAATCGACCAGATCTTCAAGATCTTTAGGTTTGTCACCATAACTTTATTTCATGCGAACGCGTGCTGAGGTTCCTACAGAATTTTGGGTACGCCGAATGAACAGACCTGGCAGGGTGTCAGTAGCCTGCCAGATTACAAGCCGACGTTCCCGCAGTGGTCTCGCCAAGACCTTTCGCGTATTGTGCCTACGTTAGACGAGTTGGGCTTGGACCTTTTGGAGGTCTGCCTTATTTTTCTATGCTTATTCTAGCCGTCTCATCGATCTCACTTCCAGAAAACACTAATTTACAATTCCGCGGATCGTCTTTCAGGTATGCTCGTACTATCCTTCTCGCGATAACTGCTGATCGTTTCCTTTCTTCTTTTTGCAGCCAAAAAAGCCCTTGCCCACCCCTACTTCAGAGGCTTTACCCCCTGAAGAATGGTGCCATCTATAGCACATTACTGTACCGCCTCCAAGTTTAAGTAATACCCTACTGTCCTCGCTTTCTGTGTCCGGTCCCGGTGTTTCGTTCTCTGTGTCACATTCACCTTTCGGCTCACCACTCGCGTTCTAGATTCAATCATAGTGATATACATAGCTTCATAACCCATACGATACATCATTCCACATACCGCTCCTTCCCGCACTCACTCCCACTCCCATGGCATCTCTATTATTGCATTGCATTTTATATATCGAAACATTCGTTCAGCTTGTTTTTGAGCTTCTCTGCTCTAGATGGCCGAACTAAGAACCGGACAAGCCACATCTGCTTGTCTTATCTTCGAGCACGTCTGTTTTTCTTTGGGGCCGAACCAGAGAAGGCGAGACGATATAAGTCGCTGGTCAGGATGTGAGGGCTCGGATCAGGTAACCAGTCAAGAGGTGAACATGAGGGAGAATGCAAAAGATTGGCTGGATATGAACTATGTCAGATGCCAGTAATGGTCAGCTATCGTGAGTTTATGGATGTGGGGATGGCAGGAGTCCCGTGGAAGCCGGGTGGTAGTAAGGGCAGGAACGAAATTAGTGCAATGACCCTCGCCACAGCCACTTGTCGGCCATCAACCTGAGCATAGTGCCTTATTCTACTGTTACTCGACCTGTACTGCGGCCTAGGCTACATTACGATTTGCCTAGTATGCGGCTCTCGCACACCTTTGATTTCGATCTTTCAAAGGTCTTTGGTCAGCTTGCAACGGTGGTCAAGCGTTTGCGCGTCTGACACCGAACTAAGGCTTCATTCCCGAGTCTCCTTTCAAGACTGTGCACTGTTGCTCCGAAGTACTTCTCAAACACTCCAACTCGGTCATATTGAAACAGTTGTGGACGACAACGATGTCACATATGCACTTCCTTAGGGTACAGATACCGCAATGTGATTATCTACTAGAGATTGGACCTATATGCCCTCAACTCAACACCTTGTCCATCCATTCGGTACTCTGTCCCAGTTGAAGGTTGGTCAAATTCGGATTTAGTCCTTTGTCTCTCAAAGTCCTGAAGTTTCGAGTGCAATGTGGCCTCATGCATGGATCTAAAGAAAGACATGGATCGTATCCCATGGCTCGCTGTCGAAAAAGTTTTCATCGATTGCGAATTTGAAGATGGTGGTGCTCGGTGGGCCAAGAAAGAAGTTTTAAATGCTCAATGGGATTTCCCCAGAGAAAAAAAGAAGAAACCGTTGGTTGTTGGTTGATTCCATATTTCCTCTTGTTGATCGATATACCACTGCACTGACTTTCATTCTATTTAAGCCTAACTATATGTATGACCCATATTTATTTAGACACAACAGGGATGCATTTTCGGGAATGAATATGTCTCACATAGTGGGGCGCAGATATAAGCACAGCTGAAGGTTGCCATCTCATTAACACAAAAAACCGACACACTCCGTGAATAGGGTATATAAGAGGATAGCAAGATTTACGTATATCCCAACAATGCCCCTACTAAATCCCTCCATCCTCTCTTGATCACAATTTGTGTATCAACTGCATACTCTTGTGCCAACCACTCAAGGTACTTTGCATCACTTGAGCTCAATGGAGCCAGCTCGAACCGCACCATATCCTTCGGATAGAGATACACTGTACTTGAAGACGGAGACTGGGGAGGGGGCAGGAACGAAGCAAGCACAGCGAGCTGAAATGCCGTGTGCGCATGGAGAGTCTGTAACAGTGTGAGCGTCGTACGGAGTTGACGATCCGCCCTTTCCTCGTCCGCAACTCCACCGTCTTCCTCTCTAGATGAAGATAGCCCCTGCTGCGTCTTCGAGCTACCAAGCTCATCCACACTCGACGCACCCACAACCGTCGCTCGACCACTCGACCACGACATCGCACTCGAGCGCCGCATCGTCGTCGTGCTCCCGCTCGGCCGGCCCTCGATTCCCATCCCAAGATTTCGAACATATGGCCCCTCGCGTGTTAATGTGTTCCCCGACACGCTGAGGCCAAAATCGTCATCGCCCTCGAGGCTTATTGCACCTCGTCCGCTTGTGGTAGCACCGGGCCGCCACCCCAGTCCCATCCAGACTCCGGCACATACGACGCATACATCCTCGTACACTCGCCACATGTCTGCCCATGCGACTCCTAGCCGAGGCAATGTCGTTGGTGCTAGAGGCTCGTTGTCATTCTCGGAGCAGCAGTGGTCGTGTCCTAGCTGTAGAATCTCATCAAGCTCGTTCCACTGCGTCCCTTGATCAGCAAATTATTTCAAAGACTACTTGGTAGAAACTCTCACTAGTTTGATATCGCTCCACGCAAAACGCGTTAGCGAGAGACGGTGTGTCTGACCTCGAGGAGGTGGGGGAACAACGGGTTTAGAGACGTAAAACACGGGGCGGGGACCGGAGTGCGTCAGATCAATAAGAAGATCATAACATGATGGCTTTTCAAGGAAAATTGCGTCCGTTGTGCACGCGATCCACCCCGATTCGCTCCCGAGACGGCGCATATCACTGAGCGTGACCATGCCAAGCACACTGAGGGGGTCTCGTGTACGCCCTGGTGTAGAGGATTGAACTTCGTAGCACATGTCCGCTGCGGCGTAGCAAAGAATGCAAGCGGCCTCGACGGGGGGTTGGGTGTAGATGAGGATACGCCGGCGACCCAGCACGTGTCTGTAAATCGTGAGAGAGGAAGGGCCGAGGATGCGAAGGAGATGCGACAGGTGAAGAGTTGGATGGGAGCTTGATTCTGTAGGCTATGGGAGAGTCGATTAGCAGAACCTGAAGGGGTGAAGGGCTTACGTCGCTGAGATCTTGGTTCCAACCGTTCCACTCACTCGTATCGACTCTTCGTATCTTTCGCTCTTCGAAAAAGGCACGGGCAGGCTCCCATTGACTCTCTGTTGGTTGTACTAGTCCCGCTTCCTCGGACTGGTTGTAGATGACCGTGAGGAGGTCTTTGAGAGCAGCCGTGTGTCTCCATGGGCGTGGTCTCCGGGAACGGGCAAGGAGGACACCAAAAGATGAGAGGCGAAATCCCCTTTGCCCTTGTTCTTGGGTTTTCCGGCGACGGAAAATACAAACGCCGTGTTGTCCATCCTTTGTGAAATATCTAGGGATACGACAGTAAGAGGTAAATTTGGTTACAAGTGTTGACGAAACGTACACAACGTCGCGGTCAATGAGATGTAGCCCACTAGGGAGGACGCTGAACTCGATGTCGTCGAGGTTTAGATCTAGAATGGTGGTGAGAGATTGTCGAATGCAATTAAAGTGTCAAGACAGACCGTCGCTTGCCTTGAGAGACCAGTCAACAAGATTACCTTGAGTTGGATGGAATGAGGCGTGGAAGATCGCAACTAAACACTGGTCCGTTAGCCGAGCGGAAACGGGGTAAGGGTCCAGCCCCCCTACCGAGATCTTGAGGAATGGCCGTCATTTCAGCGCGTACGAGGGATTTAATGTCCAAATGAGAGATAAACTGGTGAAATAGGCTGGAAATGTATCGTAGTCGTGGTAGGGTTTGTAGCCACTAATGGATTGAAGAAGCTTATAAGTGCCTCGCGACTCCGAAAACGAGCAGTTAATATCTTTTCTGATGGACCGCGGCAGAAAATTCACGGAACAAGCAACGGCCGATAAGGCTTGCAGACAGACGATAATAGTACACAGTGTTTACCAACAGAGACTTGGGAGCCTTGGCGGTGAACAAGCCGCAATGAACGGTCACACGGTCCGTGACAAACATCTTTCCTCGCCATCATGTCCCAAGGCAGTCAGACAGTCAACGTCAACGACCTCGACGTTGCACAGCTTGCAGATGTTCGCAAGCAGCTCGAGGATGTTAGTAGATTTACGTATTCCTTCAAAGCATGCTTAATTTAGGCAACCTGCTCAGGAACTCAACCATCTCACCAACTCTTTCGCCCAGCTCAAGCAAGCCCAGGCTAAATTCAAAGCCTGCATGGAGAACGTCCGTGAGGTTAAGCCTGAGAATGCTGGTGAGTATTTATCACGTATAATCTAGTTTTGTATGCTGATGTCACGTAGACAAAACCATCCTCGTCCCATTGACCAACTCGTTATATGTTCCCGGAAAACTCTCTGACCTCGATCACGTCATCGTTGATATCGGCACTGGGTACTATGTCGAGAAGGTATGTTGGAACTCTGATTCATAATCGTGATTTGAACCGGGCTACCGTAGACGCGCCCACAGGCTCTCAAGCATTATTCAGAAAAAGTCCAGTATATCCACGCAAATCTCGAGACGTTGGAGGATACTATCACTAAAAAGCGGGACAATATGGCATACTTGACGAATCTACTACAGCAGAAGATACAAGCCCAGGCGCAACCCAAGAGTTGATTTATTACGAATGCGTTGAATGACCTCGTTTGATGGACTCACGATAAGATTCGCTAACTGCATCCATTGTTCACGATTGAGAAAAACGCGATACCTTTTCCATTCTGAATTATTCGATTATTCACTTCCAGAAAAGAATTACATATACCAACACCAGACTTGAACTAGTGCTCTGATCTATATGACGTGAACCATAACGGTAGGTCTCTTTGCTTCATTTATGCCATGTATTAATTATACTGCGACTCAGATCAGCTGTGTGGATGGTGACAATACGCACAAGCTATCACTAGCATAAGAGTATGGAAAACTATGAAAAAGCCGCGATTGGACACCGGTTCAATGCGTACGTGAAGGTGAACAAAGAACGCTGAATCGCTCCCATTCTTTTAGAAAACAGTTCGTTCCAGGTGCTAGTCATCCACTTGGATCCACTATTATGGAGTAAAGACTGAGCTGCTATCCGCCCGAAGAAGTTAAGGTCGGCTTGGTCGAATCTTGATTTGTTGGTGAGATTATCGTACATCCAAATTAAGGTTCAAGAGAGACACGCCGCTGAAGAAGCATGGATTATCGACGGAAACCAATGGGTCCCATCAAAGGATATCATGTATCCTCGAGCAACCGATATCGTTGTATGTCTTCAACGTCCTTCTCGAGGTTCTTCTGCTTGCTTCTGACGATCTTAATGATGATTTTTAAGTATTGACCCCCTTCCTCCCCATTTCATGTGTGGTTATATCGTCTGCTCTCAAGAGCCATACACAAGACTTTCACGGTCAGCGACTCATTTTACGGGGACTTACTTATTGAATCCCAGGACGAGCATCATTGTTCGGCTTTCGTTTGAAGAAGAAGAAAGCGGAAAACTGGAATAAGACGATGAAAAAGGATGTGGCAGCGCGTCAACGACGCGAAAAGCTTCTTGAAGTCTGTCCAACGATTCCAAAACCAAGAAGAAAAGCCCGAAACAAAAACGTTAGTTACTTCTTGAGCAAGCATAAGCATGTCTTGCAATGGCTGGCTTAAATACTAGTATGCACAGAACACCAGTCGATCTGCCTTTGTCCTCCTGTGCGATCGAGGCCATTGTTTCAAAACGTTATGGATAATAGTTAATTTGAATACAGGGAGAGATCAAGACGAGAACCTTGTGAATATAAATTAAGATCGTGTCAAGTAACTCAAGCCAAAAGAAACAGTGTTCGCAAGCACGAGAGCCCCTTTTCCCGTACATGTATGTTCTGGAGTTAAATATTCGAGCAATTTGAGGCTACAGGTTCGAGCTGTCAGAAGCGAAGTAAGCATTTAGTATTCATTCAGAGGTTTTGACCCTTCGAGGTGTTAGAATTATGATGGCCCGCAGATCCAATGCTGTTTTTTCCGAATGACGCAGCACCATAAGCTTTGACAAAACCCCTGTTGAATAGGGAATAAGCATCATTATGAGCCTTGTCATTGGCTGAAAGCCAAAGGGGCTTACCGTTGCGTGGCGTCCACATAGTCTGATCTGTCGAAGCGTTTTGAAGTTTTTACCGACATCCCCTCACGAGAAATCGCATATCCCTTGCTTTTTAGGCTGTAATCTATAAGAATCAGACCATATTCATGGATAACGCCCGACGTACTTCTCCTGAGTCATGTTCACGCTCTCGGAAATCTTCCTTGACACGAAGAGAATGGCGTAGATGATGCCACCGATGAAAGACAGGGTCTAGGTAATACAGACGTCACATATGATCATTTACAGGAGAAACTACTCAAATACCAAAGTAAGAGAGAAGATATCAATCCTGTATATCGACGTCATGAGAACAAGCTCGAGAGTCGAGTAAAAGCCATCCGTACCAATTGGCCATTCGCAGGTAACAGGATGGTTCAAAAAATCGAATTAGCTAGCGTTAAGGCTCGATGGAGTGAATGGAACCGAGTATGATAAGAGGTTGTTGAACAAACCTGTTGTTTCTAAATTCTACTCTTACGTAGGGGTACAGCCACCGTGATATAAATAAATCAATGACGTTCAAGTTGTCCGAGTCCAACAGAATTTGATACATATTAGTTGCACGGGTCGCAAGACGAACAAACCCAGATTCTGTGTAAACTTTGAAGGCCCACGAAAAATTTACAAACGGGTTGCAAAGGACACTAGGTCGCTGCAGAATCAGTGAGATGGTGACCATTTCCACTCGCCATCGGATGCCCTTGCACCTGATTACATGACCTTATTCCCGTTCTCT
This sequence comes from Termitomyces sp. Mi166#008, assembly GCA_018857285.1. Classification (NCBI taxonomy): domain Eukaryota; kingdom Fungi; phylum Basidiomycota; class Agaricomycetes; order Agaricales; family Lyophyllaceae; genus Termitomyces; species Termitomyces sp. Mi166#008. The sequence goes on from JABAKA010000041.1 coordinate 52,356, forward strand.
AAGGTTGAGGACTAGCCGTGACACCATGAGACTCGTGATTCTGGGAGTAGAAAGATTCAATCATTAATGGAGAAGGAAAGAAATGAGACGCCTACAATGTGCTGAAGCTCGCACTGATAGCTTTGATGTCAGGCTGCATCGTAGGAATAAGGGCATCCGTCCACAGGATCAATTGAGTAACTTACATGTGCGAGCTGAAACAGTGAATCAGGGTTGTTTCAAGGCCTGAAAGGATGCACTCACCATGAAGATCAGGACTGTGACAAGATTCACAGTGAAGATAATGCCAAAATACACAACCCCTATCATGATAAAGCCACTCAGAACAACGTCTGCCAATGAGAAGAGAATAGCGCGTGCCATCAATAAGTATACGATCCCAGAGATTTGTACCAGCCTGACCATGCCCCCGACGAGTCTGCTGCAATACGCGATACAGTGTTGCAAAGAAGACGATTGAATCTGTTGACAAGAATGAGAGGAACAGTCTTTACTTCTGCCGTGACAAGCTACCAAAGATTAATTCCGCAATCCACGTGAAACCCATGCGTCTGCGCCGAATCAAGTAAAACATCGAAGAATTACTCCAGACATACGAATACTGACATGCCTGTCCGTCCCGTCAAGATGCAGCCAACAAAACCTAAAGGTTTTGTCTAAGTTCATCATTTACCGTAATACAGGTTGATGCCTACCTTCTGGGAGTGTGAGGCTTGTACCATCTGTAAAGGACCACTGCATCGAACTCAGGCTGTGAACAATTAAGATCTTGGAGATAACCACATACTATCTTCACTGCCAGTTCCATTGCGAGGCACAAGCTGCCCAAAATAGCCACGACTAGATTCCTGCCGTATATGGCATACAAGCGCAATAGGAAGATAGCTGAAGCGACGGCTCGAAAACCGGTACAGCCTTTTACAGAAGGACTAACGGACATACCTCCAATTGCAAATGATGTTACTACCTTCAAAGCCTCTGGAAACAAGACGTAGCGGTTGCAGACCGCTTTGCTCCATGGATCGTGGAAGGCTGGTAAGGAATTTATCTCTTGGCGTTTCCTGAACAAGAACCAAACATAGAACGTATACTTACAAACAATAATAACGATATATCCCAATGGCGTAGTGTAACGATTCCGTAGGTATCGCTTTTAACAGTTTGTTAAAACAAGAAGGTAATAAACTCACTATGGTCCACAATATTGTTAATGGGGTAAATTTCCTCGACCAGATACGCTCTATCTCGTCACCCATAGTGAGAGTGATGTCATAGAAAAGCATTACTTAAAAACTCTGATGAGATGTGAAAAGAAAACAATCAATGAGGAACTTCACTGACCACATGAGGCAAGAGAGAACATTTTTGCTATCATTCTGCCAGTGAAACAATGGCCGAATGTCCTTAGAAAGAGCAGACAAACTGGAGTTGATCACGTACAAATGACCTGCAATGCGTACCAGTTCTGGATTGCTAGACGCATCTGACATTATAAAACGAGCGCGGATGACTGCGAAGATTTGTTCGAACCCGGAAGCAAAGATCATAGGGTGCACCTTTTTGAGTGTCGCTTATAGGATTATGCAGTTTAGCGATCACACTTACCACATGATAAGGCACCGTCACATTCTTGAGGGTGCATCATGCGAAGAGACTCGAGTTACATATGGCGACTGACCACCCTTGGAAATACAGTCAAACCTCTTATTCACTATGGCCCCTCCATGGAAGCCAAAAAGTATGGGTTATTAGGGGGTATGGGTTAAGGACGGGGTCATTATAGGGTCACTTTTGAGACTTATTTTGTATTGATATATATATAAATGGGTAGTTTTCATTATGTCAAACTATCCATACATTTGTAAAGGCAAAAAACTCTGTAAGAGTGGTAGGTCAACTCGGAAGAGACTGAACTTCTTGGAGCTGTGTTTGACGTCCAAAGTCTATGAGAATTCCTTCTAGCTTTCGGGCATATGGCTGGTCAATGTTGGAGACATAATTGAGGAGAGTTGAAGCTGCACTGAGTGCTTCTCAACATGATGGCTTCTCACTGAGTGCTTCATCATCCAAGACATCCCCACTGTTCTTCTCCCTATTCTGTTCTGCCTCACAATGTTTGACAACTGCCTCATAGATATCCTTCTCAGTTTCCTCCTCTGTTCCATTGTTGTGCATCCTGTCCTCATTGACAGGGTTAAGCAATTCATTGATGGACATCTTACTGTAGCCCTGGGACTATGCAGAAGAACTAACTTGTGGTTCACGCAGTAACTAAATCAGACTGCTGATCGGTATTTGACTAGATATGTTGTGATGTACAAGAAAGTTATCTTAGCTAATACAATATTGGGCCATAAATAATGTCACTCTATGTGACAACTCCTAATATAGTTGTTGTGATGTAATGACCCGGTTACATACTCCCCTTTGAGACCGATGAATCGGTCTAAGGCATAGAACAGAGGTAAGGTATGGGAGGTGACCTCACTCTGAGTAAAGTAATGGCTGACAGGCCAAGGATCTCAATGTGTTCCAGTAGAAACGTCTATTGATCTAAATAAGAGTGCACCACAGCACACATCAAGTGTACTGCACCAGATAACTCTACATGAGTAGAGCCATTTGGCCTCAGTGGCTTGACTC